>BJCN01166530.1:2931-13406 GCA_018326445.1 Flaveria brownii
TTAATTAAATTAATAAACATAATGAGCCAATTATCAGTTCAATTAATAAACATAACAGCCAAATAATGTGATTTCTATGAAGACAGAAGATCAAAATTAGGTATAGTAACTTAGTGTTCAGGTTGGGGGGTTGGTATCACCTAAACCCCAACACGACAGTTTAGTTAGCCGTGTCAAAAAAACCTGCACATTACCTATGTAACTGTTTAATTAAATCGGTCCAAAACCCCTCGTATCTCTCTAAGGACGTTTTGGTCGATTGCCTGGTTTTATGGTTTATTTCAGGTCAGTTCAAATGACCTATCAAGCAAACCACAAACGTATGCCAAGGACACAAACCATTCAAGAAAGATAACAACAGGTCTATTTTCTGGTTAGAGAATCTCATAAACTTGATGACAATCATGTGTCTTAAACATGAACTCGCTGGATTTATCAAAACTTCTATTGACCCATTGATGGATATACAAAACTATGGAGCTGAACTGCATCAATCATATGATCACTACATCACATATTCCAAATCCATTGATAATTGCACAAACCTGCAGTGGAAATGCATATACACCATTAAGACGCATAATCGATTTCAGGGTCCCATCTTAAATCGCATATTTGTCTCACCTAACCTTATATATCACAAAATAAGAATCTTTGAAATTCATTTCATAATGTTTGCAATTGTACAGTTGCTGATGGCACAGAATTGTACAAAGACAGCTACCAGGCTACTAATTGAGAATATGATTCCAGTAGTACACTGAAAGATGCTTTTAAAGATTCCATCACAAGTATATGTAACTGATTTGATTTCTTCTGTATTATTATATTCCAATTATTATTTTTGCAAACTATTGAAACCATTGTGGTGAGAATGTAATGTAAACTTACATGATTCTAGCTTCCTTCCTATTGCTTTGATGGGCCAGTTGAAACATCAAAACCAGGAGGGATGAAAACAACATCATCCCAATCAGTTATAGAATTGTCCTGCAAAAAGTTAAATTTAATGTCAATTTATCATAGTACATGAAGTGTGGAACACCTATAATGCAATGCATAGTAACCGCTAACCTTCATGCCCTGTATTATATCCTCAAGAACAGCTACCTGCAAAGAGACAAAAATATGTAGTAAAAAGGAAAAGAAACATGCCTAATTATTCAAATTATAATAATCTGGTTTCTATTACTTCTCATATTAATAAAAATCATACCTCAAGATCACCCACCCTAAGGGAAGGATTCAAATGTTTTTGCTGAACAGATGCTCTTGCTAGAGACTTTTCAAGATCCTCCTATAGAGTAGATGAGAATAAGACAATCAAATGTGGATGATGTAAAAATTCTTATCATTACGCAGAGAATGGCAAAACTTTTTTTAAACGTAAAAAGAATCAAGAATAATTGTGTTGAGTGCTAACCTTTCTGAAAAAAGCTGGACGGTATCTTCTATTTTGGCTCCTCAGAACTAAGCTCCTTGACTGCATCCATATAATGTCTTGCTAAAATCACTAAAGGAAAACATAACTCCACCTTTATGCTTAAAAGCTTGGTTTTAAAAAGCGTGAGGTGCTCTATGGCGTTTACGACTCAAAAGTCGAGGCATGAGGCATGAAGCAACAGCCTCACATTCGCTAGACGTTGCTCTATGTACAATAGTACAACCAAATAAGTCTTATGTACAACCAAAAGTTGCATTTGTCATGGCCTTTTTTATCATGTAAATAATTCATAAACTCTTAATCCCTAGGGTTGTTTTTATGCATCACCCTCCTATAAACCTCAATGCTAACCAATTTTGGCCTAGACGTGCATGAGGCACCGCCTCAAGGCCCTGAGGAGTTTCCTGATCGCCTCGAGCGCATCAGGCACACCTCAGGTGCCATTTGTAAAACCAAGATGAATACTTGATTTGTTGACTGACAACAGACAACCGTCTATATTTTTTTAGAGACCAAGGAGATCCTACTTTGTGGGCAAACCAGAGCCCACACCAGCTGCACAAGAAGAATTAACCCTGGGGAGGGTGGCCCATTGAGTTGCCATCTATAAAGAAAACTTATGTTGGGTTTCCATGTATGTAATTATGTCATCTGTAAGTTTCTATCAGGACAATCACTCAATTCAAACATGTGACCTAAAACATCATATTGTACATACGGTTCCAAACGTGAATGATGTCTTTTTGGTCTGATGTAACTTTAAATTGTTTGAATTCAATTTTTAGGTCAGAAGCATGAGATATTAGTGAGGGGTAGAACCAAAACTAATTAAGAAAATCAACCTGGAAAACAGGAACACCAGAGAAGCTGTCATCTGATATACCAGCCTTGTGTCTTTCCTAGAAAGGAACACGTGAAACATCACTAAAATTTCATACAAGTTAAACAACATGATAAGCTATGCAGGTAATACATGTTGACTAGGTTGTCTGCAACCTTCCAGAACATGAAAAGTTCTGCTTTCACTAACGACTAAAGAATATGAAAGCATGTATATAAACCTTGAATCAAGTGTGGATTATCATTTGTCTTTTATGGATTTATCTATCTAAAAAAATGATTGTTATTCCTTTCAACTAGACTGCAAACACGTAGAAAAACTGACATGGTTAATGGTACACTGGAACCATTCTAAAAAACTGCAAAGATATTACTTCTGATAAGCACAATGATCAAATTACTAATACATTAACAAGTATCAAAATGTATTTGCTTACATTCTAAAACTCTATCAACTAGATAAGTCAAAGCGAACATAATTAAATACATTTTGGTGAATCAATAGTACCATGGCTATGAAAAACAACAGCTGCCACAAACCATAAACAGTAAGCAAAAATGTCAAAGTCAATCCTTATATGTACGTAAACTAATTTACCTCGATTGCATTCTTTATCTGTGAAGACTCTGGAATAAACCTAAAAGACACCCCATTAACCTTAAGCTGAAAACCTGCCACAACAATCAAAAGATTAGTCAGTAGACCAAACCAAATCTTGTAAACTATTTATCAGCGCACCACATAACTAGCGGTATGCACTATGCACCCATCTAACTAAAATGACAATTTGCTACCAAAGTTAGTCTTTATTGCATAATAGGAGCACACTGTTCTTATCCATGGATACATAATCCCCTCATTTTAACTATTAGCTTGCCTTCTAAAATATTACTGTTAAAATATTGATATGCTGATATCTTATAAGCAGCCTTGGCATTGGCTATCACATTAGGTGTTTATTAGTTATAGCGTTTTTGCAATATGATTTTAAGACTACACTTATGTGTATGGCACGTAATTGCCATACGAACCCTAGGTCCCGCTAAAACCCAAACAATATTTTTATTAAAAGAACAAAATACAAAGTCCAAATAATGGTACATGAGGGACTTGCTGAGCCATTTAGTGAAGTTTAAATCCCTGGAGAAGGGAGATGTCGCCTAAGTCGGTTCAAAAAGAATATAAATCAGAAAAAATATTTTTTCTTGAAGATGTGTGGTGACCAAGAGCAAGAATCAGAGAGAGACTGAGCAAACTGAAGCTCAAATTAAATAACAAAGCCCATTTCTATCTTCCTTAAGTAATTTAGGGGATCACTTAATGAGCATTCTTGTAACCCTCTCCATGTATAGAGTTTTTAAGTGGGTTTTGCACAAAGTACTTGAATCTTCAGAAATTAATCATGATTAAGGCGTCCAATAGCTTAGAAACATACCTATGATAACTAAAACATTTTCGGGTTTGATTTTGATTATATAGCTTAACAAGAATTTGGATTTGTGACTTCTTGGTGGATTTTGCCAATGGTAATTTCGTAAAAATTAAGTTATAAACATCTGTTGTTGATTGAAATTGATTATGATCACCATTAGGACCTGCTCGAATGAAAATTCAAGGTTTTACTGCTTAGATTGTCGGTTTTGTCAAAAATGGTGATTGTGACTAAAATTGACCTAAAATGACATTTACTGAATTGATTTACCAATTGGCTAGTCATGTTTTCAAAAAATCAATTATAGTTCCACACATGTTTTTAAGCCTAAAGGTTGATATAGAGGTGATCAAATACATTTTTGTAGGGTTTTGAAACGAACGGGTCAGGTTAAAAATGAGCAAATGAAACTCAAATAAACTCTTAAGGTGTTTTAACATGCCCAAATGGATGTCAACACAAGATATTAGACAATTAGAGTTGAATTGGTAATTTAAATGATGAAATTGTTCATTGGGTCACTTATTTGCAAATTGTGCTCAAAGATGCACACCATTTGATTTTTGGGTTGACGATTAGATGTTCAACCATCACTATGCATGGAATATTTATTTAAAAGCTTACTTGACTAAGATGACTATATATATTTCTCCACAACTAAGATTTCACCATAAAATTGTCTATCTTAAGGATAAATGTAATTTGCCCAATACTTCCAATTTTGTACAAGTAAACCATTTTGATAGTCTGCTTTTGTGTTTAGGTTTTAATATGTCTTATCTTGGTATGAATATAATGCTAGTTCTAGTTGATATGTGCTAAATAGGGTGTGCTAGTGTTTTGGTAACAAACTTGAACGTTGTTTGCAACAATGAAAACTTGATTTCCGAAAGCCCTTGCAGACTTGATGCTCACAAAATGAAATTGAGACTAATTGTTTTGGTAAAAACTTGAAAGCTGTTTGGATCATTAAGAACTTGAATTTCACTTGAGGGCGATTGAGGACTTGACCTTCAATCATTTTTGAGCATATATTGGTCACAACTTGCACGCAACTTTTTTTTGTCACCTATGGTTTTAAATATTAACTATCATGCTAATTAAGATTATATATGTAATTGTTTTAAGCATTCCACTATGTTATCAATTTTAAAAAACTTGGGACCATTTTTGGGAGATTTTGAGAAATGACTTGGATGTTATATAGAGAGGAATTACGAAATACAGGTTTACATTTTCTCTAAATTCTATAAGAATGTGATAGAATCCACCATAAGTGATGAGAAAGATGATGATATAAATGTTATGTTCTTTCACTCCAAAACTTATAAAGTTACTAGTGACTTTGTGAATGCTTCTTTTCATGTTCATGTTAATGAATAACTATGAGATTGTGACCTTGATCCTCATTCGAAGGTTAAGAACTTCACTACTCAATAAAACATCCGCAATGCATGTGTTGGGGGACAAAATATTGCTTTCCATACCAAAAATTAATAGACTTAAAACTAGGGGCCATTTGGTATTATGTATCATGGGGTAATCAAAATCAGATCATTACATGTAACAAAATGGCCTGCAGGAGCTGTTTGAAGCTGTGATAATCTAGATAATCAACTATACTGGGTGCTTAAAAAATTATGATCATTTAATAATTTACATGTAAATGACCCCTAGATAATCAGATACAGCTGCTCATAAACAATGTTATCCAAAACTGATAATTTTCACACCTATTTAATTAATTACATAATGAGAACCAGTTTTACCATACCCAAACACCACTAGAAATTGATTACTTGCAGCTCGAAAATCACAATAATAAAGTGATTACTAGCACAGAAATTACACTACTTAATAAATTTTGCACAAATCGGTTGCTGAATTTTGTTTGAAAATCGAAAAAAACATTTCTAATCCATGGTGAAACCTGAGAATATGACAGATAGGCCTAAGCTACAAATTTACAGCAATGCATAACTTCAGCTAAATTGCGAGTAGTGAAGAACAGTTTTCGAAATTACCATGCTGAGAGCAACGGGAACAACTTTCGAGCCAGGGCGCATTCTAGGATCCATGGATTTCATCTGGCCAAGAAGCGTCTCAGCATCTTCTTCCTTGAAACACAACAACCCTAACGACTTCACCGGATTCTGACCCGAAACCACCACAAACTCCTCCGAAGCATTGCTGAGGGCGTACACCGGCACTCCGGCCAGCCGCTGTTCGATATCCTCATCCGACATCGCCGCACCCGCACCCGCGGAAACGGTCTTATCGGCGGTAATTCGAGCCCATACAGGGGTTTTTTCGAAGGAGAGAGCACCGGTTGTTTTTTTAGGGTCGTTTATGGTGTCTGGTAGGTTGAATTCGAATGTGAGTTTGGTGGAATCGGGGTTGGGGTTGAAGAAGTGTTGGTGGTGGTGGTGGAGGTTGTGGAAGAAGGAGGAACATTGGTTTTGAAGTTTGTTAATGGCATTTTGGAGGTTGAATTGAGGCGTTTTTGGTGTTGTTGACGATGGAGGAGATGATGATGATGATGATGAAGATGAAGATGAATCCATTTGGTATGGCGGTGGAGAAGATGGTTATGATAAGGGTTTTGGGTTTTGCAGATGGTAAACTGAGGGCTGTCTGTTAAACTAAACGGTGGTTGTTAAGGTGATGTTTGGGATTGATTTTCAAAGGTACCTTTTTACTAATTGACAGATTACCAAATGGCGGTTTACTATTCTGATACCTGCAAGGTCATATGGATTTTGATTTTTTTACGGCCCGTTAAAACTGACAACTTTAAATTTTACAGTTTTAGTAGCTAGCGGACTGTGAAACACCTCACGGGTCGTAACATGTAGACCGTGAAGAGTCTTACGACCCGTTAAATATACATTTCACGACCAGTGAAGTCATTCACGGGCCGTGAGTTTTCTTCTGAATAAAATTCGATATATTATTTACTCGGTTCGTGTGCATTTTTAAATTTGATAATGATGTGGCGTGACATATTATTCCTTGAAAAACGTAAAGCAATTTGATTTGATTTAAGATTCCGCATAAACGTTATATGAGCGAACATATATTACTTGTTTTATACGGTTAGTAAGAAACGAAACAGTTAAAATATCTTCTCGCGGGGGTAATAGAAGACGTCAGAATGAGTCATCTTTAAACTCACGATATATTATTGAAAGCATTCCCGATCCAACAGATAACCATAATTGGCAGAATAGGAGGAACTGGTCTCAAAATGTTATTCAGTTTATACGTAACGGTGATGCCCAAACATGTAGGGTGTATTACATGGGTCATTCTGATATCAAGTTAGATTTTTTATGTGAGTTACTAGGGAACGTGTCTTTATGTACAGAGATAAAATTTTAAGTTTTTAATTGTAAATTTTATTTTATTTTTTAATTCCAACAATTAAAAAATTTCTTATTTTACAGCATGTTCGGACTTGGACAAATAGACGCATAATGTGAAGATACGAAGAAATACATAGAACAGAAGAATTGTTGGACAATATTGGTCGTGTCCGTATACATATATTGGCAGGCACTCCGGACAAAAAGAACTCGACTCATATTGTTATTTTTCTGGCATCATATCAAATAATATAATAAATATAAAATTACATGAAAATCGAGGAACAATGTCTTATCAAATAATTAACATTGAAAAATAAAGCTCGTGAAGGACTTCACGGGCCGTTTGTTGGTAAAGTAACGGGTCGTGATATGGCTAACGGGCCGTGATCTAAGTTGACCGTAAAGGAGGATACGGACCTTTAATATTATGAATGACTGATTTGTTTAGCCGCAGTACTTATGGTCCGTGAAAGCCCTTACGGGGTAAGCAGAGCGTCCAGATATCCTTCAAGGCGTACCATTAGTAGAGCCCTTACAAAATACTATAAAATAACTTTTTAACTTTTTAAAAATTAATAAGTTAAAAATTAAGTAAAAAACACTTCCAAACAAATTGCTTGCAACTCATTGGTAATAAATTTGGGATTATTACACACTAACTTTTATTTTAATTGATAACATGTCATATGACCCATCAATGATGCAAAATTTATTTGGTACAAGTTCAAATAGACTTATTTCTTGATTTTCAATGACAACGAGATTGAAATTTAAAATGTAACGATTAAATCTTTAGTATAGATCATAGTTTAAAGAGACAATTATGTTTTCAACTTTTAAATATTTTTAGAATTTTACTTTTTATCTTTTTATTTTTAAAATAAAAATATTGTTTGTTTGAAGATTGGTTATAACTTAAATCATTTACACTAAAAATGTTACATTTTTTAACCATACTAAAGATGAAAAATATAATTTACTCTAATAACTAATACATCACCATCACCATCACCATCACAGCCACCCTCTTGTCAGCCACTCACCAACCACTCCTGGTTACAACCAGCAAACCACTAAACACCACTAGTCACACCATGAAACACCATCTCCAACCATGGTTTGTTCTTGCTAACAAGAACCGATTACCCACACCTTTAAAATCTTTATCTTGTTTTATATATTAACTCTGGTTTAAATCAGTACTAAGAAAAATTTAGGTTAAAACCGCAAGACCATGAATCAAAGTCGCCATTAATGACCAAATTTAGGTTAAAACCGCAAGACCATTTAAGGGATGGTTAATACAATCAGTCTCACAATAAAAAGAGTGTTAGAACACTTAACAGATCAAATAGGGAACCGGGTTTAAGTAAATGATACTAAGAACACAAGTAAGTAATAAGACAGAATAAAGAACAAGAACAAGATAAGTATGGTTTTCAAGAATGTTGTATATTGCTCTCAAGTTCTTTTACAAGTGTTACAAAGCATAAAAATAATACAAGAACCTGAGATATTTTATACTATATCCTATAGCCGGCTATACTTTGAAAGCCAGCTGAAAACACTAATATAGACAACAAGATCAATGTATAGTCAAAAGGTAGATTGTCTTTTGACTTGGACTATGACATGTCATAACTCACGTCCTAATATATTACAAAAAGGAAAAAGGTACAAAGTAGAAAGTTACAGACCACAGACCATAATCTATAGTTGACAAAAGCATGGACATTTACACCAACTTATATAAATTAATGAGTTTTCAGAGTGGCAGCGGAAAGTTGTTCAGCTTTTATCAAAAGGTGATCAGAGAAAGCATGTCTTCTCTGTCTTTAAAAGAAATCAGAAAACTTCAAAAGACTTGGTCTTTCAAGCATCAGAAGACTTCATCTTTGGCTTTAGAAGATTTGGTCTTTGGCTTCAGAAGATTTTACACATAGAATAATTTCACTGAGTTGTGTAAAACTTACAAAGTAACTCTGCTCTACACTTCATGCATATATGTTGGAAGCTCTTTGATTGCTTTGGTCGCATCAACCTTTAAGTATAAACCTAACAAACTCCCCCTAGGCTGATGCCACTAAAAAGGATAAGGTTACCCAGATATTGACAGTCCTCATCAGGATAAAGACCATTCATTTCTTCATCATTTGGTTAGGATCCCTCAGACTGTCATAGTACCTTCTCATGTCATAGAGATCATATAGAGGAAGATCGAGCGTGTCTTGCCAGAAATAGACATCTTGACCTCCTTGATCTCTGATGACATACCATCTGTCTGGAATTATAGCAAAAGTGTAGGACATGATGGGTCTTCCAACTGCAAAAAGCTCTACTTGTGTTGGATTTAGTTGAGCAACCTCTTCTTGAGTTACCTTAGGATGCTCTAACTCATCCTGAGATGTAGAGGTGGATGGCTTGGACTTCTTCTTCTTCTTAGTGCCCCTCTTCAAGGCCATTCTTTTTTTCCTCTTTGCATACTTTAACTAAGAAGACTTGTCTTCAACACAAGGTTGTTCTTGTGTGTCTTTCTCAGTTGGGTCCTTTTCCCTCATAGGTTCAGAAGGAAAGGGATCAGGACCCTGTTGTTGATCAGAAGATGAAGTTAGTTGTGGTGCAGTACTAGATCCAGTATGTGTTGTCTCTTAGGGTTCAACCTTGACCTCAACTTCAGGCGGAGCTTAACTTGGTGGAGTATGCAAGTTAACAAGCTCCCCCTTTTTAATCTTTTGCTTGATCACTCTAATATGCTCAATTATAGTGGATAGAGACATTGGACCAAGCCTCCTTCTGAAGAATCCATTCAGCTTCAAGAAGCTCATCATCCTTTGCCTATCAGCAGACTTCTTTTGGATGATGGCTCTTGACTTTGTAGTTTCTTCCCTCATCTTCCTCTTAACAACTTTTTGTTCTTTTATTACGTGTTGCTCAAGCTGCTTTAGGTACTCAAATTATATATATTCATAGGATAAGGTAAGAAGTGCAGATACCTGATAGAGGCATGTGGCACTCAGGTAGTTGATCATGTTTTGTTTGTCTACTTCCTTGTCTACCTGAGGTTGTTGCTCAATTATCACAACATCTATCTCAGGGATTTCTTGAACTGGGGAGAGGGTAGGAGCATGTTTGTAAAGTCTTTTCATTCTCCTTTCTTCCTTGATCTTGAGGAGCAATTCTACATCATCTGCCTCCTTCCTCTCCTTTGACAACTAAGTGTTAGCCAGTTTCATTTAGCTCTTCTAAGGGAAGAGAGATGAGTTCATCTATGTTGTAGTTCTTAGTCCGTAAGTAGTTTAATCTGGCTGCCTCGACTCATCATCTTGAGTGTTTGGCCTGGGGCAGCCTGATTACAGCTTCCATAAAGCCTGGGGACCCACTTGAACTCAC
>BJCN01166581.1:0-14054 GCA_018326445.1 Flaveria brownii
ATTAGAAGAAACGAAGATGTCAATGTGGGTCCCAATCCCATTTATCTCATGGGACCCATAAAACCATTTTCTTTCATTCACCACCTTCTGGCTCCAATGTTCTTTTCTCCTTATGTCAAGTTGTGATGTAACCTTATAACTTGGACCTTTAAAAAACGTAAATAACCTGAAAGAGTGAGATGTAAGTTTACTCGAGGATTCCTTTATCAGTCTATAAGTTTTGAACTTGTATTGAATAAGAAATAAAGGCAAATTTTGTCTTAATAAACTAGTGAAAGGTGAGGAATGGAGGATGCAGTTACATCGTTTGGTTTAAATTTTCTATTGTTTAACTCTTGGAGCCATGGAGGGTGACCCGATGCACCAAGGCTCAAACTTTATTCATAAGTTGATATTTATTTAATGTAGTCTTTTAAATAAACTAGTGATCTTGCTTTATCTCAAATCTTTAACATGATCATTCTTAGTCACTCTCCATTAACATAAGCTTTATTTATTTTTATTATAATTTTCTTGTGTAACCAACTTTTGCAGCCTGGTCCGGATTCCATTGGAATCATTGCTATTTCTCATGGTTGCACCGGTGTTGCATCACGTGCATGTGGTCTTGTCGGTCTTGAGCCTACAAGAGTGAGCCTTTCTTCACCGCTTTCCTTAGGACGTTAAACATGTGTGATTTTGTTGGACCCACGACCCTAAAATTATGCAAATACTGATTTATAAGCTTCTATTTCAGGTTGCTGAAATCCTTAAGGATCGGCCATCATGGTTTCGTGATTGCCGAGCTGTGGATGTCCTCAATGTGCTTACAACAGGAAATAATGGAACCATTGAGCTGCTTTACATGCAGGTAAGCATGGGCGGACTTAAGAAGGGCGGGGAGGGGTCAACCGACCCCGTAGATTTTTCCTCCTATGTGTAATGTGTATTGACTGTTTTTTATTGACCCGTGTATTTTTTAATACTGACCCCTATAAAAATGTTTACGACCCCTAAACCCCATTTTTATTGAAATGTTTAATCCGCTAAAAATTAAAATAATAGTTCACTTAGTTAAGAAAAGTAATATCAGAATAACCATCAATAGGTTTATTTTGTATAAAATCTCTAAGCTCATTTATTTAACTAAACACCTAACACATATTTCATTAATCTATTAACATTTCTTAATTATCTCTAAATTTTTTTAGAAGAATACCTTAAACAATATTTGCATTTGCTACATTGAGAAAGACGTTTTTAAGAAGGTTTCGATTAATATTGTAATGGATATTTTTTAAGAGATGAAGACACATAAACAACTATAAAATGTAATTTGTTTTACTTTCTAATGAAATCATATCTTTGTCAAATGTCTTATAATGTGATTGTAATTTGTTTTCTGTGACCTGACCCGACCAAAACCAAAAATTCCAGCATTGAGTTGAGATATATATATGTCTATTCGAAAACTGAAAAAAAACCGACCCCGGAGAAAAAAATTTCTGGGTCCGTCCCTGCAGGTAAGCACACCCAATAGAAACTCATACATTAACATGACTTTTGTATAAGTTTTGTTGCATGTGTACAATCCTCACTCTTTGTTGACCTTGATGGTTTAACCCTTTTGTATGTTTGTGTTTTTATAGCTTTATGCACCAACTACTTTAGCACCAGCACGTGATTTTTGGTTACTACGTTATACATCTGCATTGGAGGACGGCAGCCTAGTGGTACGTGTGAAAAAAAATATATTTTTTAAATAATTTGTGTTTTATTTGTTGGTTTTTAAGGAAATGTTATGACTATGATTTTGTTAACTTAAAGGTTTGTGAAAGATCTTTGAACAACACTCAAAATGGCCCTACTATGCCACCAGTGCCTCATTTCGCGAGAGCCAAAATTCTGCCAAGTGGGTACCTCATACGACCCTGTGATGGTGGCGGCTCGATAATTCACATAGTTGACCATGTTGACTTTGAGGTATGAGAAAGAAAATCAACTTCAAATACTTGTATTTTGCTTTATTATATTATATTAATTTGTAACTTTATTACATTCCATATCATGTAGTCACTAAGTGTTCCTGAAGTTTTACGCCCTCTATACGAGTCATCAACATTACTTGCTCAAAGAACAACACTCGCGGTATAGCTATCTCTTTAAATTTATTTTTTTAATAAAGTACTTTCTTTAACAACAATTTGCTTATTATTATTATTTTTGTTTTAGGCTTTTCGCCAGCTGAGGCAGATTTCACAAGAGATTTCTCAACCAATGGTCACTAGCTGGGGGAGAAGACCAGCTGCTCTTCGTGCACTAGGCCAAAGAATGAGCAGGTTATTTTTATTTATTTATTTATATATTATTATAATAATATTTAATTATAGAAAAAGAATTGTGATATCAAAGTCACTGTCTCTTATATATTCATGTGATGTAACATTAAAAGATATTGATTTTTTTTTGTGCAGAGGTTTTAATGAAGCAATTAATGGTTTTAGTGATGAGGGTTGGACTATGATGGAAAGTGATGGAGTTGACGATGTCACCGTTCTTGTAAACTCGTCTCCTGATAAGGTGATGGGTGCAACTCCATTGTATGCAGATGGATTTCCGTCAATCAGCAATGCTGTTTTATGTGCTAAAGCTTCAATGCTTTTACAAGTAAGTTGGTCAAAGTCAACCTTAGCAATATTTTAGTCTAAACATATGTCAAACACTTGCTATATTTTCCAAAATTATTTTAGTGACATTGAATTCCATGGAAGAACCCTTTATGTATATACTATATTGCGTACCAAAACGCTAATAGAGTCCGTGTCAATATTGAGTATGAGAATCATTAGGTTTGACCATGAAAGTCAAATTTTGGCAGAATGTGCCTCCTGCAATACTAACAAGATTCTTGAGAGAACACCGATCGGAATGGGCTGATAGCAGTATTGATTGTTACTCGGCTGCATCAGTTAAAGGTGGTCCATGTGGTTTACCGCTAGCTAGAAGTGGCGGCTTTGGTGGTCAGGTTATCCTTCCTTTGGCTCATACAATCGAGCACGAGGAGGTACTTGTTAAAGGACTGGAACTTTTTTGTACTTTTTTGCAGATTATTAATTTGGGTTTCCTGTTAAAAGCAGTTTATGGAGGTTATTAAGCTTGAAAACATGCCTCATTATCGGGCTGAAGACATGCTTATGCCCGGGGATATTTTCTTTTTGCAAGTAAGTAAACCCGGTTTATCTTATCATGATTACATATTTACTTACAGTACACATATTTCCGAACGCTCCTAATCTTTGTACTCTTTTGCTTCCCAGCTTTGTAGTGGGGTTGACGAAAACGCAATCGGCACTTCTGCCGAACTTATTTTTGCTCCGATTGATGCCTCTTTCACTGACGATGCCCCTCTCCTACCTTCCGGTTTTCGCATAATCCCAATTAGTAATGTAATGTTAAAATTTAATTTTTTTAACTCTCTAGTAAATATGATTCTTTTAAGGTAAATTAACCTCTAGTTTCTTAATCACTAACGATTCACAGAGTTCTCAGAACCCGACACGTGATCTTGCATCGACTCTTGAGGTGGGCCCACCCGGGAAACGAACACCAGCAGACTACCTCGGTCAAAGCGGGCCCACTAAATCCGTGATGACAATAGCATTTCAGTTTGCTTTTGAAATTCATCTTCAAGAAAGCATTGCAGCCATGGCTAGACAGTATGTGCGTAACATCATATCGTCTGTTCAAAGGGTGGCATTAGCACTCTCACCATCCCCTTTTGGCCCAAGAGGTCTGCAAGCGCCATCTGGTACTCCTGAAGCCCAAATGCTAGCTCGTTGGATCTGTCAAAGCTTTCGGTAATCAAGCTTTTTCGTGCAACTTAACCTTTGCCTAGTGATAATCAAAGTTTGATCATCTTTTATCTTTAAAATTGTGTATAGGTGCTTTCTTGGTGAAGATCTTTTCAAGATGGTTGATGAACGAAATGATTCGATGCTTAAAACACTTTGGCATCATTCGGATGCCATAATGTGTTGTTCCTTAAAGGTAATAATATCTTACATATATACATTATATTTCATTGTTTTAGGTTGATGTTTGTGTTTCTTTAAGTCAAAATATTATGATTTTGCAGGCGTTGCCAGATTTCACGTTTGCAAACCAGGCGGGGCTAGATATGCTCGAAACGACATTAGTCTCACTTCAAGATATTACGCTTGACAAGATTTTCGACAGAGGTGGGAGAACGAGCGTTTGCTCTGAGCTCCCACAGATTCTGCAACAGGTAAATTTTAGTTCGACTTTAAAAAGTCAAAGTCAAATGTAAATATTTTGTTATTTGGTTTGTTTTAGGGTTTTGCTTGTCTTCCTGGTGGCGTTTGCTTGACGAGCATGGGGAGACCTGTTTCTTACGAACGAGCAGTAGCTTGGAAGGTATTGAACGATGAAGAAACGCCTCACTGCATAGCGTTTGTGTTCGTTAATTGGTCGTTTGTTTGAATGTTTGAAAGTCAAAAGAAAAACTTGTTATGTTTAGAAAGACTAGCTTTAGAAAGCTAAAAATGTTGCATACTGTAGAAATATTTAAAGGGCTATGGCTTTCTATTGTTTTTGTGGGTGATTTTAAGATATATGTGCTTATTACTCCAATTTAAAGATTCTTGAATGAAGCTTTAGGATTTAGCTGTTCACTTTTTAGAACAATTTTTGACATATTGTAGCATATAAACCATCATTATTTTGAAAACATACACTATTAAGGTGTGTAGATTATGTTGGTTAATTTAGCCTTGAGACCAAGAAACTTTATAGAACATGTGTTAGGCATGATGTAATTTTTAAATGGTGAGGGTTTGAGTCTTATTATCAAAACATGATGAATGTTTAGGAGAAAGATTAGTGGTTACTTGAGTTTATCGTTTAAAATAATTTGGATAAAACACATTCAGAATGGTTGTGAGATTGACAGTGAGAACTTTTGGTCTAGATAAATTTAAGTTACATTAGTGCGTTACTGTTTCTTGTCAAATATACATGAATTTATGCATCATTATCTTTCAATTTATTGATGATAGTAATATTAATCTTGTCAATTATACATGAATTTATGTATCATTATTTCCATTTAATGATGCCATATAGTTTTTCTACATCAACAACGAGACGTTGAAATGGAGTAAAATGAATATTTGAATACCTTTTAAAGTTTATATTTTATGTAGTAACTCGTTACAAACAAGTTTAGTTGCTTTAGCAAATAGAAAATGTATATTTGATTCCGTAATGATAAATTGGTATAAATTTACAAATGATAGTAGTGCAATTTAATACGGATATACAAAGCAAATAATCACAACCATTACACCTAATCACATAGAAATATTAACATTGCATGAAGCAAGTAGATGATGTATTCGGTTACAAAATGAATACAACAAATTCAAGGTCTTGCGGTATTTCTTTAAGGAAAGAGGCACCAATAGTCCTCGAAGAAAATGCATGCATTACTCAGAATGTGACATAAAAGACAATACATGTGTAAACTGTAACTTAGAATAAGATACGAGGAACAAAAATATTACAAAAGCTGTTATTATAATAATAAGTTCATTTGAGCAAGAGTTATTTGTTGTTTAAACTGTTATCAAGTCACATACACTTTATATTTGTAATTGAACATTAAACAGGTCTACATGAACACAACATGACTTTAAATGTATTTAGGTCAGTGTTGATGTATTTGATACAAATAAATATACATGTCATGATTGACAGCTATCACGACGTGATTGACACCTCTAACGTAACACATCCAATAAAATTACTATTTCCATGAGTTCCTCTCCTAGAATAATAAATAAAATACACATTTAGAAATAAAAAAGGGAAGAAACCTTCAAATCTTGCAGCAAAAAATGCATGAGAGAGGATATGAAACCTTCAACATTAAGAGGGTCACTCTCCTACTTTCTCTCTTTAACACACACATATATAACATAACATTTCTCTTGTATCATACTCTTCCACACACTTGCATTTCAACTTCCCATTTTTATTGAAAAAAAAAACACATTCAAAACCAACATTCCTTCATCCTATACATCTAAACTTGATCAACAAAATCTTAAAACTTTCGTGGGTAGGTCATGCATTCAATTCATGTTGTTCCCCAATGGGAATTCTTTATTTCCGTATTTCGATTTCGAGTTTTTATCTGTTCTTGTCACATTTTCAGACCATTTGTGAGGTGATGGGCAACAATGGAGATGGTGACGTGGATAATATTGGTGTTGTTTATGGAGGTCAACTTGTTACCCCTTGGAACATGTCGATTTCCAGGTGATTTGAATCGATCTAACCACCAAATGAATGTTACATTATGATGTTGTTGTTCATTCTTTAATATAAGATGCTTGTATGATCCAGTGGGCACATTTTGTTGCGCGATCCACGCCATAACAAAGGGCTCGCGTTTACTGAAAGAGAACGAGATGCACATTTCTTAAACGGGCTTCTTCCGCCCACGATATCGAGTCAAGAACTTCAAGTAAGTTGGGGAAATTTATACGCATTCACGTCGTTCTCGATTATTTTCTTGATTATTATCTTGATCATGGGAATTAGGAGAAGAAGGTGATGCATATACTCCGCCAATACGAGGTTCCATTGCAAAAGTACATGGCTATGATCGATCTTCAGGTGATTTTTGATCAAATGAAAAGAGTATAGATGGTCCATGAAGGCGTTATGGTCATTTACACACGCGTTTGCTTTGTTTTGTGTGTTGCAGGAGAGAAACGAGCGGTTGTTTTACAAGCTTCTAATCGATCATGTTGAGGAACTACTCCCCATTGTTTACACTCCAACAGTCGGTGAAGCGTGCCAGAAGTTTGGGAGCATTTTTCGGCGTCCACAGGGACTTTATATCTCTTTAAAAGACAAGTATGATTTCATTTTTGTGTTCTTTGTTTAAAAAGAAAGTTTAATGTTATGTAGTCAAAGGCACACGTCTATCCCTTGAGGCGACGTAAGATATCTGTAAAACAAAAGGAAAAAAGAACGGGAAAAAAACCTCATCCGAAACAGGAATCCGTCTAAAACATGTTTGAAATTGATAAGAATGGTCTTATATGAAGTGCATTGCGCCCAGGTGACAGACTCACCCTATGTGCCTTGAGTGCGTCTGGTGTCTTTGACTACCTAGATTCAATTGAAAGATTGAATCTTTGTAGTGTTGTGTAAACTATATGTGATCATCAGAGGGCATGTTCTTGAGGTGCTGAGAAATTGGCCTGAGAGAAACATTGAAGTGATTGTTGTGACCGATGGTGAGCGAATATTGGGCCTTGGTGATCTTGGTTGTCAGGTGTGATCTCTAACGCGCCATATAAAAAACATGATTCGTTAAATAATCAAAGCACAGTCTGTTTGTCCGAACATTAAAAACTACTCATTGTGCGTGCAGGGAATGGGGATACCAGTAGGAAAACTTTCTTTGTACACCGCGCTTGGAGGAGTTCGTCCTTCGGCTGTAAGTCAGCCTTAAACTTCTCATATATAGCATTCGAACAACATCGTAAAAGCGAACCAACCGTGGTTTCTTGATATATGTGTTACAGTGCTTGCCCATAACCATTGATGTCGGGACCAACAATGAGAAGCTGCTAAACGACGAGTTCTACATTGGTCTCAAACAAAATCGAGCACGAGGAGAGGTTAATTAACTCTCATAACCTCATTTTTTTAGTTTTATTGTTCAAAAAAGGGTGGAATAAGTCAATAATTATGTATGGTTTGATGTAGGAGTATGATGAGTTGTTAGAGGAGTTTATGAAGGCGGTTAAGCTAAACTATGGAGAAAAAATCCTTATCCAGTTTGAAGATTTCGCGAACCACAACGCGTTCTCACTGCTTAATCGATACCGCACAACTCATCTTGTTTTCAATGATGATATACAGGTGTTTAGCAGCTTTAGAATTTTAGATTCATCTTCTGTGCTGAAAATGGATTACTTGGATATTAGCATTCATCATATGTTCTGCTTGTTTTCTTTAGGGTACCGCATCTGTTGTTCTTAGTGGTTTGCTTTCAGCTTTGAAGTTACTTGGTGGCACCCTCTCAGATCATACGTTCTTATTTCTAGGCGCTGGAGAGGTTAGTTTCTTTGCGAAACCAACAAAGTTTATAAATTTCAAGTTTCTGATTGTCGCGTGTGATTTTCTTTTAAAGGCTGGTACGGGGATAGCAGAACTTATAGCACTCCAGATATCCAAGAAGGGTGTTAGCGTAGAAGAAGCACGTAAAAAGATATGGCTTGTTGACTCCAAGGTATGAGAAACATGTATCATACGCTAGTGTTGTTTGATATTGTAATAATCAGATAATCGGGTGTATGATGGTTTCTCATGGTTAATTATATAAGAAAAGCATGCTTAAAAGTGAGTTTGTTTGACATAGGGATTGGTCGTGAGTTCGCGTAAAGAGTCCCTTCAACACTTCAAGCTTCCATGGGCTCACGAGCATGAACCGATTAACAATCTCTTAGATGCAGTAAAGGTACAAAGCCTGCATATATGTACCGCCTTTTTTTCCTGCAAAAAGCTGCTTATTAACTTCATTGTGTAGGATATCAAACCGTCGGTACTAATAGGAACATCTGGTGTGGGGAGACAATTTACACAAGAAGTTGTTGAGGCAATGTCATCTATTAACGAGGTTAGTCTCTTCTCAAACATGATAAATAACCATTTGTTATAAGAAATGCTAGAGTGATTTAATCAAATCGCATGTAGAAACCTCTCATAATGGCCTTATCGAATCCAACCTCACAAGCAGAGTGTACTGCAGAAGAAGCATATACATGGAGCAAGGTACTAAAACTGCTAGCAAATTTTGTTCTATTTCAGCTTCTATACTAGCATGTCCTGTATGTAACTTATGATCTTATAGGGTCGTGCTATATTCGCTAGTGGGAGCCCGTTTGATCCCGTGAAATATGAAGACAAAGTATTCGTGCCTGGACAGGTCTAACTTCTAAGCCTAATATGTGATACGCCCGTCTCAAAAGCACTTGACCCGTTTAATAATCGTGTTCTTTCCTTTTCTTATGGTTCCTGCTAAAAAAATGCAGGCAAACAATGCTTACATATTCCCAGGATTCGGTTTGGGATTGATCATGTGTGGCGCAACACGTGTGCATGATGATTTGCTTTTGGCTGCATGTAAGTCAATAACAAAACTTGACATTTAAATCTTTCAGGCGTTTTGACCAAAGATAATAGGAACAATGTTAAATCCTAAACTGTTTAAACAGCCGAAGGTTTGGCGTCACAAGTAACAGATGAAGACTATGCCAAAGGAATTATATTTCCACCATTTTCTTGTATCAGAAAGATTTCAGCACATATTGCAGCCTCAGTAGCAGACAAGGCATATGAACTCGGTACGTCTTTAATATTTTACATTAAGGGTGACGCAGTGGTAAGCGTCTGGTTCACCTGAAGCAAAGGTGGACTCAGGTTCAAATCCAATTTCCACTGTTTGTCACCTACTTAGCGTAAGCTGAGCTGGTAGCACCAGGTTAGCAGGCTATTGGTGGGGCCGTGAGTTTTCTCTATTGGATTCTCATGGTCACTATAAATATACATATAATGTTGATTTTGTTTTCAGGTCTAGCTTCTCTTCTCCCTAAACCTAACGATCTCGTTAAATTTGCTGAGAGCTGCATGTACTCCCCGGTCTATCCTACCTACCGTTGATAGCTTCATTCGCGTGTGTTTTACTATCTACATGCTGTGTCGTGTCATGAGAAAAGATTATTTTATATATTTGACGAATAAACATTTCTATTGATACAAGTTTGGAAACAGTTTTATAGCTTTAACAGAACCTTGTTAGCATTCAAAATACTACTAAGATGGATAGATTGATTGAACATGTGGTGAAAAAGATGTCTTACTAAATAAGCATCATTTAGTTTGCAGAAGTTTAACTATTTAACTATTTGGTTGATAATTAAGGATTATAGCTAATCTACACCATAATCCATCTCCCTACAACAATAATCATCCATTTAATGATGATTTACCTTTGAAAGTTTACATATCATTCATTCTTCACTGTTTCTCCTCGCTCTTTTCTTCTGCACCAAGCAATCTTGCATCTTTCATTGAAATGTTACCATGCCCTCCTGCACCGAAAACCGTAGTTACACATCGTCGATCCTTGTTTGGTAAATGAAACGGTTAAATTAGGATTATCTACTTTGGTTGGTGGTCTGTTTAGAACCAATGAGATCTGGTAAATCGCCGTTTGTGCTAGACGGTTTAAGAGATGAACTTGTTATAAATAACTAAAGGTACTGAATGTGTGATTCTCACCACTTAAAGGAATTGTTTCACCACCAGATGGTTTTAAAGATGAACTTGGTAAGAAACTCGTTGACCATGATCCGCCATTCGATCCAGCTAGGGTCATAATCATGTCTGCCTGAAAGCGAAATCTCGATGATCATGAATGTATAGCACAAAATTGTCATTAACATCAGCTGAAACAGTGAGAAAAAAAGTGATATCTTCACCTTGTTTGGGTGAACATCATCAAACACGTGAGCTTGACCAGCGTAAAATATGGTCATCTGGCGACTAACAGATGAAGATCCTTGGTGACTGTGATAATACAGATTAGAAACCATAAATAAACAAATCAAAAACCGACTTTATGAGGGTATTGAACCGAGTTATTATGCTTACGGATGTGGAGTTGAAGAACCGGGCTCACTGTTACCAATTAGAGACTTTAACTTGCTGCTGCTTGGTTCAGCCACAGGGCCACTAGCATTCACTGAGCTTAAGATCCCGGGCCCTTTGATCCCAGTTCTAGATCCTTCATCAGCAGCCGACTGCGAGATCAACGGGGGACCTGCATTGGTGTCTCTGAATCTGTTTGAAACTGGCTGATAACCGTATGGTACAACTTGACCAGCACGCGGAGGATACTGCAGTACAGGCCCAACGTTCACAGGGATCGCTCGCTCCCATTTAGATGCATTCATTTGTTGTACCATATGAGATGATGATGATGATGTTGGTCTCATTTGATGCATGCCCATGTATGGTTCATCCTCATGGGGCCATCTAGGTCTCTCTGCACCTGCATTTCTCAGCATCTAACCATAACACATCATGCATTAGAATGAATTCATAAAGCCCAAGTGAACTTAACATGAATAACTTTGATAAACCAACATAAAGGGCAAACATCTGCATTTCTGCAAGAGACTGTTTTCACGACTCAAACATAACACCAACATTACAGTTGCTTCAAGGTTCACCCTTTTACCTTCATCAAATTTGAGGTCTCGGGAAAATCTGGCCGCGGTTGGACAACACCGTCTCTCGAAGGCGGCAAAAATCCTGAATCGGAGTTGCTTCGTTTACTACCCGAGTACCGGATGTTGGAGCCCGGGAAATCGGTTTTAGGACCGAAAAACGGCACCCCTTCAAAGAATGTTCCAGCATGCCTTTCTACCATGGTTAAAACAACATGATATCATCAATCAACAACACAAAATGTGAGATTTTTCTTCAAATTTTGCATCAAATTGTTGCATTTTGTCTCTGTGAAAACAGTAATAAATCATATCATAATTGCCCCTCATATAGTACTAACTAAATCCAGTAAAATCATGCTACAGTAACATGTATTCAATGCATTAACAGTTGTACCAAATGCGATCTTTTACAGCAAGATTAAACCCCACCACTTAATCATCATTTCCCAACTTCAACACTCAGAGAATCTTGACAAATTTTCAAAACCCACGACTAAAATTCAAGAAAAATAGCATCTTTTTCAAGAAAATCAAGAACAAGAGGGGTGTTACTATCAGTTACCAGAGCCCAGATCAGAAGCGGTGGACACCGGCGGACCACCGCGGCCGCCGCCGCCGGAGACGGATGCAGAAGGGGAGGAACCACCGGCACCGTCGCCAACGGCGGCGAACTTGGTCGCCGGAGCACAGCCACGGCCAAGAAAGTCATGTAAAACGGTGGGTTTGACATCATCAGCAGCATTGTTGTTGTCGTTTTCAGCCATGATGTTTAATAATGATGCAGCAGCCATAATCTCATCTCAAATCTGATATTATTATTGTCATCATCAGAGGGTCTGCAAAAGAGAGAGAATTAAAGTGGGTGTTTTAAAGGTTTTGAGAAGAGAGAAACAACTCAACAAGGGTTTGTATTGTGGATTGATGCAAGTATGAAAGAGAATCAAGAGAGAGAGAGAGCGCATTAAAGACCAAAAGCTAGTTGTTGTTCTGCTGTTTGCTCTGTCCAAGAGTGTGGATGTTTTGTCTGAACCCTTTTGCTGAGAATGTGCTGTGTGTGTGAGAGAGGAGAGAGGTTGGATCTACTTAAGAGAGCTTTACTTTGATCATGACTCATAAACCTAGAATCTCATATATGTTTGTATGTACGAGGGTACTCGTATGAGGGTTGAGGGTACTCGTATGAGGGTTGAGGGTACTCGTATGAGGGTTGAGGGTACTCGTATGAGGGTTGAGGGTACTCGTATGAGGGTTGAGGGTACTCGTATGAGGGTACTCGGGGCATCCTTTTAATTCGGTTAGTCAAATCGGCTTTTGCAACCCGAGCTTAAAACCATCTTTTTTATTGTCGCCACCCCCTTGGTTTTCTAATAACAATTTGACTGACTTCGATTGTGTTTATACCAATTTGGATAGTTTTGAAGAGATTTTCAGTAAAACCGAGGTAACAATCAATTATTGATTAATTTGGTTTCTGTAGTTTTTGTAGTTTGACAAGTGCTCCTAGCACCTTAAAGGTACTCAAGACACTCTCGACAAAAAGCTTTGGGTGCCACTGGTTATTTTGCAACACAGCCAACATTAGTTCGGGTATAGGGGAGTAGGGTATTACGTATGGTAGAAGCAAAATTGAAAAAATGGGTAGTTTGAGTTGTGCACATATTAATTTGGACCGTATTGAGTAGATTTTAGGTAAAAATAAAATGATAATCAATTATTAATTGATGTAATTAGAATAGGTTTGGTAGCATGAATTTTGCCTTTACTACCCTGAGATTATTATTAAATTTTTGTTTTTAATCTAAAGCTAAAGCCACCAATTACAGGAATATACAATGTTGTCATTCAAACTTGGTTTTGTATTGTAAGAATATTTTAACACGCATATTATCATTACTTAATTATAAGTATTCTTTTGACTACTTTTTACTTTGTTTTGTTAAAAATCCACTTGGAGTTTTACCCACTTGGTTTACTCACACTATACTGCTTTACATCAATTATTTAATTAAATAATAATATCAAATACCACCATATTCATCCTGTTCATACTCTTAATTTTAATATTTCACAAACATTACATAATCTATTAGTCAATCGAGAGGTGGGAGGATCTGCTTCCTTTAAAGGTTCAGAGGTTCAAACTTTGACATTATCAAATAATTACTAACTTGATTATATTAACAACTAAATTATCGTTTAAAAAACACTAATATACTCTAAAATTATACCTATATGATTTAGAAACTCTAAGTAATAATGGTAGGCGGGTGGACAAATGGCGGTGCATGATTGGAGTATTAAACTTTTTTTTTTTTGGTTTTGGTTTTCAAATACTCAGTTTTAATGAGAATTTGGTTGCACTGGTTAAAATTAAAATGGTTCCTGCCCCAATGGTACCCATCGGGGTTTGATTCTTCATGTGTGCGGTTTAATTTTGTTCAGAAAAAAATTAGTTTTTTTTATCCAGATTTTTTAATTACAATAAATTATGTTGTGCCATTACGCCAATTATAAATCTAGTTATATGTTAAGGAGTGAATTGTTGTTTTCATTTATTTGGTTTGATTATATTTGTTACTAGGTTAGTCCCCGTGTAATACACGGATTGAACAAATAAAATATTAAATTATTATTAATAAAAATTTATGTATTATAAAATCATACTTGAAAATAAAATATGATTATAAGTACGTATAAATAGATACTTTAAGTAAATAAACAATAATGTATTTTTCTAAAACT
>BJCN01166591.1:0-10612 GCA_018326445.1 Flaveria brownii
CGCATACATTTAAACACTTAAAACATATACAAAACATGAACGCATCACACATGTAAATTTTGTTTGCATTTTGCTACTCGGTCTCAATGCTTTACAGTTTCAGTGTTTACTGATCGTTGCATTCAAATTTATATGTGGTTTAAATTAATATCCATTATACTAAAGGACCAATGATAATACAAACCAGACATATAAATGTCATCTAGTATAATTACTATATATAAATGTTGAAAGTTGAAATAAGTTACAAAAATAAATATATTTTTCTATAATTTACTTTTTTAGGGTAATTCGGTGTTTACAAATATCAACCTTATCTACGACGAGGGAATAATTTTACATATTTATTAAATAATTAGATTAAATATTCATGTGTTACATGGTTTTAAATAGAAAAATATATAATAGATTATATGTATGTATAATATGATATGCTATAGATACACATCAAACATATTTATGTTTTAAAAAATAGTATATAAAAAAAGATAATTATTATTCATAGATATGTATAAAACTCTTTATATACATTTTTTAAAGTATTTTTAGTTTTAACAATTATTAGCTATAACTTTACTCTATTTAAAAAAAATAAGTCTCATTACAGTATTTTAATAAAATGATTTATTTATTTATAGAAAGAATTTAATCGATTAAGATAATAGTAAATGAGCATCTGTTAAGGAAATTCTCTTGAGACAAAAAATTTGTCTACCGGAATTTGTAAGTTTTCTTATTGTGAGGACATGTGTACAATTATAGATGGAGCCCAGGTAGAGATGAGTGAACAAACTAAAAAATAACAATGTGGTAAGAAGATATTATACTTTATTTAGAGAAGACAGAATTGAGTCAATAAAAATTAAAACCCGGTTTTTTTACCTGATAGGGTTGAAACCAGCTTGACTTAAAAAATTGGCCGGTTTTTTATCGGCGTTGAGACTGCTTTGGT
Source organism: Flaveria brownii (assembly GCA_018326445.1). Taxonomy (NCBI): domain Eukaryota; kingdom Viridiplantae; phylum Streptophyta; class Magnoliopsida; order Asterales; family Asteraceae; genus Flaveria; species Flaveria brownii. Next base: position 953 of record BJCN01166591.1, read on the forward strand.
TTGGTTATCACCAAGTTGAAGCTGGTTTCACGGAATAGGGTTAATGAACGATAATGAATCTACGGATTGGATCGGGTTGGAACTATGTTGGTGGGAAGGCGGTTTTACAATGCATTAGGTTGTGTAACTGGTTTACTTTTCCAAACCATTGTTTTCGTCCATTTACTTAAGATGAAAACAATCTAATATGTGTTTTACTAAATAGATATCAACAACTTTTCTTTTATCCTGTAAAAATTACCAATCAAAAGGCCTAATTCGATGCCTCCGGAAAGATAAGAATAACCCTTGCATTTAAACCATGTTTAGAACATATTAAGCGATGTTCGTGGGATAGTTTGTGGCTCTCGTGGCGATTGAGGTGGTATGAAGAGGTTGCCTACGGGAAGAGAAACAATATGTTTTGACTGTGGGGCCGGTGGCCCGTAGATGATTTAGGTAATAGAGATTAAAAGGAGAAGGATATACGTGAAGCAACATTTTTTGTATTGGTTTAGATAGATGTGTAATATAAATCAACAAAAAATATAACTATATTAGATAAAAATGTGATTATGTAATTTGAATAATAGAGTTCAAGTATATCAAATGTGTATTCAAACAACATAGAACATTACTAATTAAAGTGTTTTCTTAAACATAAATAATTATATAATATGGAACTGATCTCACTAACATTTTTTAATCTTTAAACAAACAGGAATAAACAAAATAACACAGATATATTAACTCATATAACTTGTATGTTTGATTGGTTGAAGCTAAAAAAATAAACATAGGATGCATTCAAAACAAAACACTAACCCCAAGACATGCAACATGCTTTCATCAATGGATTTATATAGGAAGTGAAAATCGGTGATTAGGCGTTGCAAACCAAAGTGTGTTACTATAATACTCATGAAACAAAAGGAATACACCATGAAAATGACTCTTTATCTGACGGAGGAGATGACGTTGATGATGGTACCTATACAATCTTGGGTGATGATGATTGCATGAGATACTATAGTTCTTATATTTCCTAAGATTTAAATAAAAAAATAAATATTAATAAATCACAAAGGTTATATATAACTTTTAACATGAAAATAATCATTTCGCTTAAAGTTAATAACACATAACTGATGTGATGCCGTATTGAAAAGCAAGTAGTACCCAAAGAAACTAAAACCGTAAAAATCATGACCTTCGTTGCTTCACTCTCCTAGGAAGGACCAATTCATTCCCGATACCTCTCAAGGAAAATATTGAATTGGATCCTATATTGACAGAAAACTCTTGGTCTTGGAGCATCAGTGTCATCAGTTTACCCAAGATCGGCGATAGCTGTAACAGGCCTTCTTCTTACAAGCATGACATGAATTCAAGCCAGTCAGAAGAATGGGAAGGGGAAAGATGTTCTAGTAGTCGGCCTGGAATGCCTCTGTACTCTTTCTAACTTTCATTTTGGTTATGGAAAGTGAAAGTTCTATGCTCTTTATGATCTCGGCTTATGATTCAATTGGGAAGGAGTGAACTCGAGAGAAGAGAAAGCATTCTACTAATTGGATCCGTTAGCATCAATCCTGAAAATCCTCTGTTGGGGGCTTAAACTAGACGTATCTTGCTAGGCAAATACAGGGTCATGGATGGATCAGGGGAAAGAGTCTTCTGGATCGTGAATTATGGAGCTGATACCGGTTTCAGTGGTTCCAGAAACTTTTGATACTCACTCAAAGATCACACTCTAGTAGGGGCGTTAAGACCGGAGCTTTTTGTAGTGCTAGCAGGAATGCAAGTGAATGAATCCCATCCCCTAGCGAGTAAAGTGCTTACGTCTAATCTAACCCAAATAAATAGTAAAAAACATGATTATCTTCTATCTCTACCAAAGTTAATACACTTAAATCTAAAATAAAAATCAGTTCACCATCTTTACAAACTACAATAAACTTTCTAAAAAAAAGAATGAAACAAACCTAACTAGTCTTTCGTCACAATTTCAATCTTTCACTCAAAAAAGATCAAATTACTATTATAATACATGATAATGACACCAAAAAGTTTATAACAAAACACCAAAGTTATTGCCAACTTGGTCGCCCCCATTGGGGTTTAAGTTTAACATAACATATACACCTATCTTCATCTAATCTCTCTCTAAAATCAATACTCTAATAGTTTAATCACACAATTAAACACCACTTTTGCTATTATCTTCATCCTTGCTTCTTTCGCTCCGCCACCTTCTCAGGTAACCACCACTACTGTTTTCCGACTGCAATGGCTTATTGGGTTGTTCACCCACTATTCTGGTGCACCTTTTTGTTCACAAGGGTTTTCTTTTTTCGTAATTGTTGGTGTGTGTTAAGTGCATTCGATTGTTGTTGATGTGATTGTGTGTTTTGAAGTTTTTTTGTGTCTTTTATTTGAGTTGTTATGTGGGGTTTGCTTGAATTGATAGATTGGTGAGTAAAGGGGTGAAGATCGGTTTATTGTCGTTTTACTTGTTTTGGTTTCATGAAAGGTGGTAGGTTGGTGGGTTGACTTGCTTTTTCGAACATGATTAGGGTTTTTTTCTGTTGTAATTTGTATGGTTTGCTTGATTGATATATTATATATGTATTTGGTGAGAGTTTTTATTCGGTTTGTGTGTGTTTTTCGTGATTTCAGTTGGGTTATTTAAGTTTGGGTGTTCTAATTATGAACTGATGCAATGGCTCTTGTGACATTGTATGTCATGATCTATTGATCTTTGATGTTTTTTTGGGGATTTTGTTCTTGATGGAAATATATGAGTCAAGAGTTGTTGGATGATTAATGAGTTGACTTTGTGCTTTCTGACTCCGTGGATCTTTCTTTTTTGTGCATATTGAATATGAGTGATGTGTGTTTAACGAGGAATGGGTGTTCGATGAAGTGCCTCAGTGATCTTATCTTTGAGCTAGCTAGCATCGTTAGACTATGGCTTGTCTTTTGAGTGTTTCTATCAATATTTTTCTCAGAAAACTGAGATGTTCATATCGATTTTGTTAAAGGAAGTAGTTCTTACTATGAAGATTAAGTTATAACTAATAGAGAACTTCAGAATTGTTGTCTGACGTATTGACAATCTTGTTGTGTGCAATGGTTATGCGTGTGGCTGAACTGAATTCTCTTGCTGTATCTGGAAATTGATTTCAATCTATGAGATTTGTTATTTATTTCCTCTGGGTAAATGTGAACTTATTGTTTTGAATGATGCTAGGTCGTGCTAAGAAAGTATGGTGAGCATCCGTAGACAAAGACTCATCAAAATTTATGGTAAGTCTAAGCTGTATCATGTGATTTTTATTAGCTCTATTAAATCATTTGTTATCATGTTACGGAATTGCTATTGTTTTGCTTATATTTATCTTGATTTTATATTCTGATATATGGTACATTTTCGTGTAAAGAACTCCAAATTGTTGTGCATCTTCATTTTATTTTTTCATCTATTAATGATGTTAAAATGTTCAAATTTAGGGAGAAGCCCTTATCTTGATATTCTTTCATCATATAACAATGGACAATCTACTGGAAGTTGGGTGCAAAACACAAGATTTGGCATGCATCCTTCACCTTCGGTTGACATTATACAGCCTGACGAGGTAAGCATGGAAATCATGTTTTAATGCTTATCTTCCCTCATGAACATTATATCTCTATGTTACCTTTACTGTCCCCTTTTTTGAAAAAATGAACTCTTTTCTTCAGGTTGATACTTGCTACTTAATGCTCTATGTTCGTTTTCTTATGCAAAATAATCGAGTATTATGCAATTTGTACGATTACAATAATAATAAAAAAGTAAAAGACTAAAAGATAAGTGGATTCGTATCTTTTATGTCATCCTCATAGACATTAAAACCTGATATTTTTATGGACGAACCAACATGAAAGGGTGTAAGAAATGCAATGAGTATATTGCTTTATGAGAGTAAAGTTCGATACGAAATTTCATGTAGTAGAGAGTTGTTAAAGTAGAATAATTGCAGTTTACGCTGAAGGAATTATTACTTTGAGTAGGAAGGAGTAGAAGGGTGGTTTCGATCTTCATTCTACAAGTATAGAGATGAAGATTCTGAAATTTATATAAGTAGGTATTATCTAAAAGGAAACTTAAATCATATCTATAAGATAGAAAGGACATATAGGAACACATCAGAATTTTTATAGCGTATATAGTTTTGGAAAATGTTTGACTAGTTGTTAGATTTCTGAAATACGTTTCAGTTAGAGAAAAAAATTAAGAACGCCGTGTACTTTAATGAGCACCGTTGGTGCATTTGTAATTGTGGTAAGGGCTAAATAAGTATCTCCCACTTGAAAATTTTCATACTCAGAATGGAAACTGTGGAATTGCTCATTTTTCAGTCTTCCAGTAATGTTTATGTTATTTAACTCAAGAAATTACAACTCAAATTTGTTGCTTAGGATCAAATGTGGACTATTTTTCATGAGGGGTGTGGTGTTTTAATTTCCATCTCATTTTACTCACCTGCCATCAAACAAAATTTACAGTAATTACGTGTTTAGCAGGAAAATACAAAATCTGAAGAACCTGAAACCTCAATCGTCAATGAATCTAGCTCATCTAATAAGCAGCCTATTCCACATCCAGGTCTATTTATCTTCTTAATATTGATTACTGTCATCTTTTCTTAGTTTAGTAAAATATATTAAAACCAATCTAATATGCTGCAATCAGCCGCTTTTCTCTTATATGTTAGGGGAAATTTCATACATCCCCCTCAAAACTTGCACAATATTATATATATACCCCAATCATGCTGTAAGTGAATTGTCATTATGCATTAGAACCTTGTGTTTTTTTGTATATATGACATTTTAAGCATTGAGGGTGATATATAAACCCCCCTGTATGTTTAAGCAAAAAGAAATGATAGAATGTTTCAATTTTTCTTTTTAAATGGTCAGAAACCGTGTAAGGTGGATCTACTGGTCTTCAGGAATAGATGATAGAGCATACCCCCAGGATCCACTGGAAGTTGCAAGTTTTTACTTTGATATTTGAAACAAAATGGATGGCAAATTAAAGTTTTGATATTGAAATGCTTTTCAATAAAGACAGCATATAAGAATTCAGAGGACCCAAATTAATAGTGTTGATCTTTGTTAATGGTAATGATGCACAAATAGGTATCTTAACTTGGAAACATCAAAAAAGGAAATGTTACAATTTCATAAAACATTTGTTTAAAGAAAGAAATAGTGATTTTAAGGGGTAGAGCCCGTAGAGGGGTTTGATTGAAATCTTTATGCATAATTTTCAAGAAGTCCCTCCTTTGTGTTTCTTTTCTCTTTTATAACATCATTTATATTATTTTCAGAGTTCAAGAGACGAAAAAAACACAGAAGAAAGATTACTGAGAACCAAGAAGCGTGTGTAATGAGGGGTGTGTATTTCAAAAACATGAAATGGCAAGCTGCCATTAAAGTTGAGAAAAAACAAATCCATCTGGGCACAGTGAGCTCTCAAGAAGAAGCTGCCCACTTATATGACAGGTAATTGTTGATTTTTGCATCTTAAATCACACGTGCACACATGGTAATGATTGTAGTAAAAGATAAATTACACATACATATGGCAAAATGGACTGGTCATTGGACAAGTCAAAAACGAGTTTGGGTCAAATGTACCTTTTATAATGCGGGTCAAAAACGGTTGCGTTGAGTTGACTTCACCTGCAATTGCTTTTTGTCTCTCGTTTCTTGGAATATGTAAACTTGTTAATGTGGTAAATATGATGTAAAAGATGATTTTATCAGGATAAGAATCCGGTAGAATGATATAGAAGTTTTAAGCACTTTGAATACACTTCTTGGTGATTTTTGACCCGCTCAACCCATCTGACATGTTTACATTTTATCTAAGATTTTGAAGTTTTACCATTTGACCTATTTATCTACTCATAAATATGCTGAATTTTCTCTTCTAGTTATACACAACTGACTAGTTGGATATGAAAATCCTATGTTTGATGTGTTTTATATTATTTTTCTCATATGTGATTAACGATCCTAACATCAGATGCATCCACTGTCAGTTTCTTCTTGATTGCCAAGAACAACTGTTTTGACGGTTCATGCATCAAGGTCATTTTTGTCATTTGCGCTTCCTAGGATTTAATTCTGGTTCTTGCAGGGCTGCTTTCATGTGTGGAAGGGAGCCAAACTTTGAGCTCACTGTTAAAGAAAAGGATGAACTCAGTAAACTAAGTTGGGATGACTTCTTAGCCATGACTCGCTCTGCAATTAACAATAAAAGTAATCACATAATTACATATGCTTCTTATTAATCAGGGTTAATTACCAGAAAGGCATTTATATTATAATTTTAGTTGATTTGATAAATATGATATCTCATTTTTACTATTCTTTTCCAGTAAAATTTTCGATTAGTAACCTACAGTGTCAGATAATACTCGTAGGCATGAAAGACGAGCAATTTGACACCATAATTTCTTCTTCTTATTATTCTTCCAGTTGGAAAAAAATATTTATCAAATTGGTGGACTCCCATTATATTTGTCATCTTCTTCAGCAGTAAACCAGTTTTGTTACCAAAAGAATAAATTACTTTCCATTCATGCACCAATTTGACAAAAAATGATGACAATGAAACAAAAGTGTCAAAAATTTGGTTCAAAATGTGCTACAATATTATTTTGGTGTTGAATTGCATGATCAGGTTGTGCATATACTTGTGCATCATTTGACAAAATTTCAACCAAAAGTTTTACTATAATTCCTAGTTGAAGAACCAAAACAACTATATTCGACATATTAGCTTAATTAAACCATATTTTGAGCTTTGTAATTAATTATGTTGTATATGAACATGGTCTTTGTTTTTTCAGAAACCCTGAGGAGGATGAGTTCAAGGATGAAGTTTGAACATCATGAACTGAATAGTAACTCAGAAGCTGAAGTTGAAGATCAAGAGAGAAATGGCTTCTCGGGTTCTGATAATGCAGATACATCACTAGCTTGATGGTTTATTGATTCTTCAATTATATGTTTTAATTCATGAAAAATTGTAACGTGCCACGTCGATTATTTGTTGATGATACATAATAATCGTCCATCAATTCATGTATAGAGGGAGTGATTTGTTAATATTTAGTTTTGATACAATGGTGGTATCTGATGATCTTTCTACCTTCTTTTCCCCTGTATCATTTATTTTGGTGGTATTACTTAACAAATATAGGCTATATAGCTGGGCAATGACAACATATGGCTTAAGGAATAACAAATTTAGTGGATGATTATTACGTTAAAGTTTCATTGTAGCTATATTAAAAGTTATATAAACTAAGAAGGTTATTACCATTTGTATTTCAGTATTTGTATTGAATTCATAGCATATGAGCTTGTTCGGGGTGTAACTAGAACTCTGGAAGTCTAATTGAGGGTGTTTACGGCTCAGGTTTTAGGAACTTTGGGTTTCTTAAGGGAAAAAACCACAAAATTTTAATATGTTATGGTTTTGATTTCAAATTGTACTTTGAATTTAAACTAGTCGCATGTGCACGTTGCACAGGTGATTCTACCACAAACTCTAATATCAAAACACGAATATAAAAATATAACGTAGTGGCTCATTCTTGTTAGGTATCTTTACGCAGCGGAAATAAACATACTATTATACGCACGCACACGAAAGCAATAAGAACACGAGAATTTATAGTGGTTCGGTCAAGATGACCTACGTCTACTCTCTGCAACTAGGTATTTTATTAAGCTCAGGAGACAAGATTACAATACAATGACATGCTCTATATATAAAAATAATTAGAGTTTTAAGAAGCTTCGATGGGTCAGCCTCATAACTCCATCTGAAAGTTCAAAGACCTTCACATCTCAACAATCTTCCACTTGAAGGCATTGCGAATACTCCAGCTAGCCAAGTACAAAGCAACCCTGTCATCAGTAATCTTCAAGTAACAGAAATCCTTCAAGCCTTCAATTCCAAAGAACAAGCTAAGATTTCAATCCAAATCCCCTAGTTGCAGAGGCCCCTGCTCATCAATTACTTGAAAAGGCCCGTTGAAGCTCCCCCGAGCTCCAACCCAGTTGTGGTAAATTTCACCAGCGACCCATCCTCAGTCTCAACTGATTTACACGATCCACTAGATTCAGAGATACACCGAGAACCACTAACACTCTTCAAATTCAGCAAACAATCACCATGAGAGATTTTTCCAGTCGTAGTCTTCAATACCCAATGATTCTTCTTAACTGTACCCAGAACATGCCTCATGCTCCCACTGTCACAAAATCCTCTGACTGGTTTAGACTTATGACCCCATTCAGCTACAATCTTTGCTCCAGACTTCATGTTTGCAAAACAAACTCTCTTAACAGCAGATTTAGCGAACCCGACTTTGACTTGCTTAACCGGGTTGATCACTCCCTTAGCGACTACCTCTACCATGTACAATGACCCATGCTTATCACCACGAGCAATCACCCGGTTCCCATTGATTACCCTCCATTTACCACCACCAAACTTGACTTCTAGTCCTTGTTCATCTAATTTACTAACAGAAATTAATTTTTTCTTTAAATCTGGAATCACTTTGACATTTTTCAAGTTCCATGTAGTTCTCAATGGAGTCACCAAATCAATATCACCCATGCCCATTACATTAAGCATTTTGCCACCAGCGAGACGTACCTTCCTAAAATCGTCTGTTTTCAGATTCACCATTATTTCACCGCTGTGTACGGCGTGAAACGAAGAACCAGAATCCATGATCCAAGAGTCCGCACTATTTTCAGCTTCAACAATTAAACACGTCACTATCATTGACATCCTCAGCAGCAGTGTTCAGGCTTTTCTTTGGACATTGACTATTAACATGTCCATCCTCGTTGCAGATCCAACACCTCATATTTTTCTGAGTTCGAGTTGAACTCTTTCCCCGACTTCTACTGGCTCGCCTATTTTCCCTTCCCCTGCTAACATGTAACATTTCAGAAGATGATCCAACATTTGCACTTTTCAGACATGTGTCTTCACATATCACAATGTCTCGGATCTTTTCAAATGTCATGTCGTTAGCCCCCATAGAATTTGTAACAGCAATTACAGTCCCGGACCAACTATCAGGCAATGAAGATAGCAATACCAAGGCTCGAGTCTCATTATCGAATTTTATTCCCACAGATTCTAATCTAGTAAGAATAGACATCAGATCATTAACGTGGGAGGTCACTAAGCTTCCCTCTTTCATTCTCGTCATGAACAGTTCCCTCATCAAGAACACTTTGTTAGCTGCAGATGACTTTTCATACATATTTGATAGAGTCAACATCATACCACTTGCAGTGGTTTCTTTCATGATGTTAAAAGCATAGCCTCTCTAGCTTTCTTGTCCTTGGAATTCCAAACTGCTTCTTCAGCTTTCTCAATACTCTCCGGTTTCTTTTCCAGTACCCCATCCAAATCCTTTTGACAAAGTAAAGCCTCTATTTTTATTTTCCACCAACCAAAATCAGTGCCATTGAAATTTTTGATCACAGTCTTCCCGTCTTCAGCCATAATAATAAACCAGAGACAAAATAGAACAAACGAAACAGGCACGCTGAACAGTTGATAACCAGTCAACAAAGGATAGACAAACC
>BJCN01166603.1:0-16757 GCA_018326445.1 Flaveria brownii
ATAAATATAATTAAAATATAGTTAAATCCGGTTCAACCGGTCCGACCACCAAACCAGTAAAGCGTCCGGTTCGACGTCCGATCCGGTTCTAAAAACATTGGATAGCACCGTTTTACATTCTCCATGTGTGTGTGTATATATAGGTCAAAGACTCAAATCCGATCCAAATGATTTCATAATCCAAACGAGATAGCTCTTTTTCTATTTTTATAAAATTTTTAAATATTGTTATCTTAATTTAATTTAAGAAGAATAGAATGGAAGAATTTTAAAGTATGGGTGAGAAACTAAAATAACTGAAAAAACCAAATCGAATGAGAAAACGACATTATTTTTTTTTTTCATGTAATTTTTGTATAACAACTTTAATTATGTATATAAATAACTAGAATAATCGACATGAACCACCAATAAAATCAACTTGTAAAAAGTAAAATATTATATGTCAAAAAGGTTTTGTTATATTCACTATAAACAACATATTCTTAGTCCAATTCTCATTTTATATACTAACAAACCATTTGTATCAAATGACTTGTATCCTAACATTATTAAAGAATGTAGTAAATATGTTTTCTTAAGTGATTGAGTGTTAAAGTACCAAGTTAGAACATTGTTTTAGATTTAACGGTAAGTTTGATGTGTATGTATGTGAGTTAACCATTTTAAAATATAATCTTTTCTTCTTAATTAAAAACAAACTAAATTAATGTTCTAAGGCTTGAACTAAGTAGCTCACATGTAAAAGTTAGAACCAACTGTAGATCAAATTAACCGAACCACATTCTTTGTAGTCGAAGCACCTAACCTGATCAGTTTTTATAATTATAAAAACCAAATCAACAATTATATATTTGATCTCAAACTTTAACCGAATTAAACCAAACCACACTCAACCTACCAACACAAATTTAATAATCACTACATAAAGTTTATAGTATTACTTTTACTTTACTTTAATGGCTTAAGAATCATAGCAAAAATCATATGCATAGTACAATCATGTTCCTATCTTTGGAATGAATCAATCAATAGTATCTCCATAATTAAGAACTTTGTTATGATGAAATAGACAACCACTATGACATGATTAGACGTGGGCAACAATTCACCCACACACATCAAAGATGCGTGACCCTGGCCCCTTTTATCATATGCCTTCACTAGTATGACCATATAATGGCTCATAAGTCATAACTCATAACCCTCCCCCGGTTGTCACTCACCCTTGTTGGATATATGCCTACATTCCAAAATAAATAATAAAAAGATTTTATAAGTCGTGTTGAATAAATATAATATTGTTTTATACAATAGTGATGTTATTTACGTTAATGATAATTGTGTTGTGTGTAAATCTATTGTAATGGTTTGAAGGACATTATTCTGATCAGTGATCACATCTTTACGCACTGTAATAATGGCTTAAATGTATAATTTTAACAAGGTTACACGTACTGTTGTAATTAGATCATTCGGACGCATCAAAATAGACAACAATATCTGTTGTAATTAGATCATTCGGACGCATCAAAATAGACAACAATATATCAATATTTTTAAGAAAATATATGATTTTTATAAGTATGTTAATACTATGTTCAAACTAAAAATAATAAAACATCAATTTCTTGGTATATACATTAAAAAATAATATATAGTAAGTTATTTGTATTTAAATAATAAAATTAGATTAAAAGAACAATAATAAGGTTGTCTCGATTTTGCCCTTTCAACCTTTCCTTCACTTTTTTTATTAACTGTAATTTTACTAACACCTCAATCAAAACAATTGTTGGACATTTGGTCTAATGACATTCAAATATGTAATACGTGTTTCATTCTTTAGACGTCAAGAATTAAAATCCTACGATAAATAAGTTAAATGGATTTAAAGCTAGATCAGAAGTCGGTATAACAAAACATTCGATAAATACACTTCGGTATGAAAATATTCTTATTATATGATCGGATTAAAATAAATGATAACACCTTGTTGATATTAACGGCCCCTTATAATAGCCTTTTTAACTTAAAGAATCCTCTCTCTTCTTATATATGTGTGTGTTGATACAACTGAAAATAACTTAACGATGGAGTGGGGGTGGCTGACGGAGTTCTTGACGGGGATGGTGAAGCCCGTGGCGGCGACCGCGGTGGTGCTGCTAGCAGCACTGTTGTCATATTATCAGAAGCTGAAGCTTGAAGGGGAGATGCTTTACGCCATTGTTAGAGCTTTTATTCAGCTTTCAGTTATTGGCTTTGTTCTTCAGTTCATCTTCAATCAAAACAATAGTTGGTGGATCATTCTTCCTTATCTTTTCATGGTAATTTTTTTATTCTATCACAATTTGATATTTGATGGCAGTGTTTTGAAAACCGGATCGGACGGGCGGTCTGTTATGGACCGAAACCATTGCAAGTTATGGGATCACATTTTTTGTATGTGCAATTGATGTGGGGTTTTTATGTTAAATGGGTTCTCTAATATATTAGACTAGTCTTTTGGGTTTAGTTCTCACGTTTGGTCCGTAACACGGTTAGATCAGGAACCATCCAATTCGGTGCTTAAAGCTGTTTTGACGTGGTGGTCGGACTGGGAACTGGACTGGTCGAGCGAGGGTCGGACCAAGAACCAGACCGGTCGAATCAGTTTTTATATATGTATATTTTAAATTTTCAGAATATTATTGACATATATTTACTAAAATAATTATAAACTTATTCAGTTATTATATCCGGTCTAACCGGTCGAACTGGTCCAACCAACGAACATGTTTGTTGTCCGGTCTGGTTTTGAAAATGATACGATTGTTGTAGATTAGAATGACATAATTCCGATGAACTAAGGGGTAAATATGATATTTCACAGGTTTCGGTCGCCGGATACACTGCCGGACAACGAGCAAAACATGTACCACATGGGAAGTATATCGCCGGAGCGTCGATTTTGGTCGGTACGACGTTGACGATGGTGCTGTTGGTTTTGCTTAATGTTTTTCCATTCACTCCTCAGTACATTATTCCGGTCGCCGGAATGATGGTCGGTAATGCGATGACGGTCACCGGAGTTACGATGAAGAGACTACGAGATGATATTCGAACACAAATGAATCTGGTAAGTTATAATAAAAGCTATATGATAATAAACCCTGTTACTGTATTTGAACTAATATAGCGACAAAATAAAGTTAACGTAACTCTTATAATATGTTGTATTAGATCTTGAAAAATTTGTATCAAGCACTGAAAAGTTTGCATTAGTCTAAATAAACTTTCTAAAGAAGGTTGTATCTAAGTAAAGTTGTACTAGATTTAAAATAATTTTTTTTGTCAGATAATACAACCTTTTTGTTAGAAAGTTACGTTAGGTTCATTTGTGATAGCGTGATTTGATTGTTTGTATGGTTTTCAAAACATATTTTTACCTATACTGTCTTTTCTTTTATGTAGGTGGAGACGGCTTTAGCCCTAGGCGCGACACCACGACAAGCGACACTCCAGCAAGTGAAAAGGTCTTTGGTCATTGCGCTCTCACCGGTTGTTGACAACACAAAAACGGTAGGGCTCATCTCGCTTCCGGGAGCCATGACCGGGCTTATAATGGGCGGAGCTTCTCCGGTGGAAGCCATTCAACTTCAGATAGTGGTGATGAACATGCTCATAGGGGCTTCAACCATGAGTAGTATTATGTCAACATACTTTTGTTGGCCTAATTTCTTTACAAATGCCTATCAACTAGAAACAAAGGTCTTCTCGAGTGAGTAGACACCGAATAGAGGCTCGGTTCGTTCTAGTTTTACTAAATTCTGGTTTAATTAGTTTTGTTTATCGGTAATCATTGATCAAATGCTTCTAAATTTATGCATGTTATCTCAAAGTAAGATTAAGCCCGGATGTTACTTATTAGAAAGATTATTATCAAGTGGGTTCAAGTGAGAAGGTTGTTTAACAACATATGATCTTTGTAAATTTTTATTTTGTAAAAGATTTTGTGGTAACATCTGTTTCTATAAATGTATGTTGTAAAAGAAACCAATGGAGAGTGTGATTATGTTTTTAACGAACACTAGCAAGTTTTCATGTTTGTTTAGTTGAGTAAACAAACATGACTCGTTCAGTGACGTTCGTCAAACATTTGATAAATTATTTGTTCATGATGTTTATTTATGTATAAATAATAAAGTAAATAATTTTTATAGAAATAACTCGGTCATTTATTTCTTTTAGGGGTGAGCAAATGGCGGTCAAGTTCGGTTAGCCCCCTTAACCATGCCAATAGCTGATAGAGTCGGTTAAAGGACATGATTAACCACACCTGAAACCGATTCTTGATTGTGGGTAATCGGTTGTATATATTTCAGTTAGTGGTCTTTTATGGGTATGTTTCAGTTAATCCACCCGTTTTTTCAAGAAGAAGTAGAAAAGAAGGATGATGAGGATGTATTCATTTTTGAGTTTCCAAATCAACAGTGGTGGTGCAAGATGTTTTCTTAAAGTTTCAAAATCACTCTCCATTAATATGGTTTAACATGGCATCTCCAACCAGAAATCAAAACTGATTTCGATTAAAGTTCGATTATAAGCAACCATTAACCAAAACTGATTTATCGGTTACTCAAAGCTTTAACGATATCAGTAAGCTATATTGGATATTTGGTTAAATTCAACGTGATTATGGTACGATTATCTCTATAGATGAACATGCTCATCTAAGTCATGAAACATGTATAAATCAGTTACTGTTTAGTGATTATTATTATTAATTTGACTTGAATGGAAAAATATAAAACTTAAATTGTTATTTTGTGATTTCTTTCCTACTCGTAACTTTTATTTTAAGTCACCAATTAATAATAGATTCACTTCTATTGAAAAGTTCCCTAGGATTGTCACACAACCGACACTTATGAATGTCATGTGATTTTAGATAAAAAGAGAAATTTAAGTTAAACTTTAAGACCACTCATAGCAACGTCTCTTTCTTCGTCTTTATATTTTAACTAAATATCATATTTTTTATATTTATTTCTAAACTTTTTTTTATCCCATATCTCATTCTTTTTTTATATTTTTATCTCACTCAAAAACAATTATTTTATTATTGTTTTTTTTTGTTATACACATAAAGTGTAATATTAATAAATAGTAGATCTTTATTTTTAAAAAATCATTATTCATAAAACTCTAAGTTTATAGACGGAGATAGATATAAAGATTATGATGGAAGTACAAAATACAAGAAATCTATAAAAACAATAGGGATAAAAGATGAATATAAACTCTTTTATGAATGCTACAACAGTACAACTCTACAAGTAGTTTCACTGTTCCTAAGGGGCTGTTTGATAATTTCTAAATGATTAAGGGACTGTTTGGCAGCCTCTTAATCAACCTCTTAATGGTTCAGATGTCTAAATGGTTCAGCACTTAATGGTTCAGACTGTTTGTTTTGCGAGCAAATATCTGAATGGTTAAGACATTTGCCTCTGAATGGTTAAGCATTATACAATTGCTGAATCATTAAGAGGTCCAATGATGAATAGTTAAGACCTCTTATCTGAATTAGTCAGACATTTGCTTTTGAATAGTTAACCGATATATTAGCTCTTAATGGTTCAGACCTCTTAATAGTTCAACACTTAATGATTCAGACCTCTTATTAGTTCAACACTTAATCATTCAAATATTGTCAAACAGCCCCTAAGTGTTGAACTAATAAGAGATCTGAACCATTAAGTGTTGAACCATTAAGAGGTCTGAATCATTAATAGCTAGTATATCGTTTAACTATTCAAAGGTAAATGTCTAACCAATTCAGATAAGACGCCTTAACCATTCAATATTAGTATAATGCTTAGCTATTCAGAGGCAAATGTCTGAACCATTTAGACATTTACTCGCAAAACAAACAGTCTGAACCATTAAGACATTTGAATCACTCAGACATCTGAACTATTAAAAGGCTGAAACAAACAGCCCCTTAGTATAATGCTTAACCATTCAGAGCCAAATATTTAAACCATTCAGTCTGAACTATTAAATATTAAACCATTCAAATATTTGAACAATTAAGAGTTTTGAACAATTAAGAGTCTGAAACAAACAACCATTAAATTCGTACATAAATCAATTCAAGGCCTTACGTAGATCTCAATTCACAAACTAAAGAGCCCAGCCCAGCATAGCCCATTCCAAACAAGCCCAAGATAAGCATCTCCTATTAGGACCTTAAACGACGCCGTTCGTATCACCATCATCGCATCACTGCTTTACGAACAACAACAAACCCTCCATCGCCTTAAACCTCTGAGACTCTGAGCAGCTTTTCCCCATCCTCCATCTCAATCACTCAACATGAGTCTCCTCCACAACGCAATCAGATCATCATCGAGCCGTTTGATTCGTAGTGTTCACCCGAATCAACGGCTCAGATCACTTCTCACCGTCTCACAGTCTCACCGCCTGTTCTCGACGGAATCTGCACCGCCGACCACCAAACCTTTGTTTGAAACACCATCCACAGGTACTATTCATTATTGTATACTCACATTCACAATTTGTTGAAAGAAACCACTGTAGTTTGAAACACCATATTTCTATTAATGTCACATCATTTCATTTCTTACTCGAATTAGGTTTTTTTTATGTGATTGGTAAATGATAATGTGTGTTGTTTTGTTACTCGTAAATTTATGATGATTTGACGAAATTTGTTGGTTTACAGTCGGAAACTGCAGTTTAAAAGCTAGGGTTTGATGCTTTGATATGTAGGCGTGTTAGATTTGTTAGGATCGCGTTGCTCACACGCCCAAAATCGAACTACAGAAAAAGCCATGTTTTCAAAACCGGACCGGAAAGCGAACCGGACGGCCTAGAGCGGTCGGACCGGATTAGGAACCGGATGACGTCATAAATATTTAAAAAAATATAAAAAAATTTTAAATATTTATAAAAATATAAACACATACCATTCAAGTAAACATAGTCCAATTTAGCAAAATACAACAACCAAAGTTTAAACAACCATAAATCAAATAGTGGTTCGCCAATAATATTAACGAACCGGGGTTCCTTAATCCAAAACAACATCCAAAATACATACCATTCAAGTAAACATAGTCCAAATTAACGAACCGGTGTTCCTTAATCCATATACAATAATATTTTTCTATTAAAAAAAAAATTTCAAAAAACCGGTTCAACCCGGTTCGCCGGTTCCGGTCGGGCCGGTCGACCGCACGAACCGGCCGGTTCAACCGAAAACGGCCCAAAACCACCGAACCGAACCGGCTACCTCACCGGTTCCCGGTCGAACCGGTCAGACCGGCCGGTCCGGTCCGGTTTCGAAATCATTGAGAAAAAGTGAACTAACACGAGCTACAAGGATTTATAGTGGTTTGGTTGGGTGTGATCTGCGTCCACTGTGCTGCCATATTTGTCGATAGCGAATAGCGGTAAATAGCGACAAGCCATCTATATGTTACGTAGCGAACATCGATAATTAGCGCCCGCTATTTTGTGTTTAGCGATAAGGTAGTAGAAGCTTTAAGAAATGTTTAACATTCAATAAATAAACATGTCTAGCTATAAAGTAGTAGAATATATAAGCAAACACTACCAAATTAGCTAAAATACTCTATTTGTGTCAATTTTAAGTAATAAAGAATAAAAAAATAGAAAATAAAAATTAAAAAATACGGCTGCAAGTCGCTATATACCGCTATCTACTAGATAGCGGGCCTTGACCTGTTTGCGACGTAGTGCGCTATAGCGCCCACTACGTTCGCTATTGACAACAGTGTGTGCTGCAACTAGGGATTTATTATTTCTCTCTGTTCTTGTGACGAGGAATTACTAGTGCAATGAACGGTATAAATAGATACCAAACTAGGATTACAATCCTAGGCAACAAGAAACATAAACTGGGCCCTAATCGAATAAGATTTTGTTATGCACCAAGCACCATATGTTATAGGTTTATAGAGCTATTGAGATGAGTAATTCTTATTGGAAGTAGTTTTACAAATTTGGTATATTAATTGGCATCCTGGTGACCTATATCTTACTTGGCATTGTATTGAAAACCACTTGGTAGCGAATGGCATGGGATGACACCATAGTTACAGAAAATGTTAACGTGGCAGCTGAATCATTTGTTTTGTTCATGACGTCATGTTACTCACAATAGTAGAATGCAAGACTTGCATTAGTTTTCTTATTGTTTCATGGGTTTTTGTGTCAGGTTTGGTCTATGGGAAACTGGTTGGCATTACAAAGAATACATTGAAGAGTGATGTTCTCAGTTTGTTAGAAGAATGCAATTTAAGTCATGATGACCTCAAAGTTGATTACAATCCATCGTACACACCAACTGGAATGTAATGTTTTTCATAATGCAGTGTATCAAGGAGTGTGCATTTTTTGTACTAATGGTTTTCATCTTAGTCCATTGTGAAAGTGATTTTTTCTTCACACACGCAGATACACACACATATGTGTTTGTGTGTGTGTAATTCTGTTGGTAGTCACTCATACCGATTAACTAAAATTTCGGTGATCAATTACACTGTCATGTTGGTTTGATGAGCAGGATGGTTCAATTTCCTTCTCGGAGAGACTATGATGCTGCTCTTAGGACGCTCTCTAGGAAAGGCCGCTTGTATAGATTAGAGCGGGTAATTTCTTGTAAAATAATATTTCAAATATCAAAAACATCATTGTATACTAGGAACTTTGTAATGCTAATTTTGCATTTTGATTTCAGGTTGACCGTGCAAACTGGGATTCCATCCAGCCATATGGAGGGAAATTTGTAAGAATTTTTTTTTCTTCACAGCTAAAACATTAATAGATTTTTACATCCATCAGAGCTTTGGGTGATATGGTCTATTTGAAGTATTTTGAACTATGAAAATGATCCTTGCATTTTTCTCAAGGGTTTGGGTTTTACTAATTTTGCCCTTGAAACCTTTTCTTCTTTGAATTTATATATTTGTGTAGATAAAAATCGTATGAGTTACCATAGCCATATTTATATAGTCCTTGTAAAAATAAATTACTTCAATAGTAAAAAAAATATCTATATAAAATTATTAAAATAACTCTTTGGCGGCTTCCAGCCTTTTGACCTGTTTGGCACGTATGACCTATTTTTTAAACTCTTATTTTTACCTTTTTAACAATTTTTTTGAGATACAACACAACCTAGATCGATCGTTTCATAAGTGGAATGGGTTCATATTGATACCTCTAGAAATATCTTGAAGTTTCTCGTTTAGGGTCAACTGCATTATTTCTGTTCTAGAAAGAAAGTATATGATGTTAGCAGCTTATTCTGTATTGCAAAACCTGCATGGCTAGTGATTGTAAGCTTTCATGTATTCATTTATATATGCCTGGTATACACATATACTTTTTTCCCCCCTAATTTATAACTCTTTCACAAGATCTTTAATGGGTTGCTTATTGCAGGTTTTATTGCAAGGAATACCCCCAAATGCAGCCGTAGAAGATATCGAACGGTTCCTTGTTGGTTGTGAGTATGACTCATCCAGCATCCGCATGTTCTCCAGGTAAAAAAAAACATCATCCTTACATGCTTTTGATAAAAATATGTACGCATTCAACCTTTCCTGTATTTGATTAAATAATTTGATTACTTTCGCAGGCCGGGAGCTTCTGGGCCTACCAGAATGGCACTTGTTCGGTTTGTTTCCCCAACTGCAGCCATGAGTGCGTTGATAACAAAAAACAGAGGCTTTTGTTTCAATAACCAGATCTCCATGCATGTTCTTCAGTAACTAAAGCTATGGTGGGTGGGTCACTCACTCTTACAAACAATCATGGTTAGACTAAGTAACTAACTCGAGTTCAACATTTATTTTCATCTTTTAAGTACGCCATGTTTGCTTAAATTTCTTGACTAATAATCATATACCTTAAAGGTCTTGTTAATCAAAATATATGTATTAGATATTCGGCAATAGTTGCTAGCTGGTTAATTAGTAATTTAAGCCTTCAAGAGGATATATATGTAATATGTTATTTCAGTACTTTCTAGGGTCTATATTCATATAATCATGAACGTATAACATAATGTGCTTTGGGATCTAAGTATAGATATACCTATAGTGTAAGATACATATATTTTTGACAACTATATCCCTTGGATAGGATTAAACAACAATGATAATACATGAGATTTAGTCACATTTGGACGACCATGCCCGTCTCCTTTACCATACATGAACTGTGCCATCCTAACAATGTCCATTGCATAGTCCACGGACTCTCGTAGGAGCTGAGATTTAGCACTTGCTCGTTCTTTGTTAAGTTTCTTCCATGTTTCCATAATTAAGTTTTTGATATATCTTCTAGCTTCATCTTCGGTTGCGCCACTTTCATGCATGTAACACTGGATCGACTTTGGACTATCTCCTCTTTTCATTTCATCCTTAAACAAAAATGAGAATGAATAATTAAGCTATTAATTTTTATATGAAAACCAAAATATAACCACAAGTTTATATATTAGTTAGCGTTCATACTGAGGATGTTGCCAAGTCATCAGCAAGTCGAACAATTAGCGCTGCATGTTTTACTATATTCTCTGTTTCTTCAAACCATTGCAGAATCTCTTGGGTTGAAGTAATAGATGTTGAAACCTTAATATGCATTAGTGTTAGAGGAGTTCCTATTGTTATACAAGCATTATCCAAGTAGTCTTTCAGTGTTGGTGTATGTCCACTATGGTACCACCTTGCTTCTAGAAGGTATGCCTTGCATAAATCTGCCCACTGCAATATCACCATCCTTCAGAGTAAGATAATCTATACTATATTTACAATAAAATATAATCACATAAGTGTATAGTGATAAGTGTGTGATTATCCTCTAACCATAGGCTTCACTCTTCAGGTTCATTCTAGAGTATTGATGGATCCCATGAGTTTCTCTCTACGGGTTCTCATGGTAAAAGATAATAATAAAACAATCTAATAACATAAGAAAGATGGATTAGTTACTGACCGCTTTCTTTAGGTACGGAAGGACGAGGATTCTCGTGTTTATCATTGTGTTATACGTGATCTCGTTTACTGTATTGTAGAGTCCAAGGAAGCATATCTTCATATAATCTGGGAGTTCCTCGATCGCGTTTATGTCCCATCTAAGTATTAGAAACCTTTTAGTTTTCAAGAAATCTTTGCTAGTTCAAGTTCATATTGCAAGAGTACTTTTAACTAGCATTACCTGCTGATGACGTTTGTAAATTGTTCAAGTTCATCTAAAGTACCATACACATCATAGATATCATCAATGGTAGTAATCATGGCATTGACCTTTGTTATATTTCTCCTTCCGAGACTGAACCCGGGTACATAGCTATAGCCTACGGTCCACAGAAAACACTCCACCAACCGGTCACGAGCAAAGGTTAACTTCTTATCCCAGCTTGTATTTCTCCACCAACTATCACCATTAGTGCGAATTGGGATTAGTGAATAGTTTGGGCGTGATAGATACGAGAGAGAAATGATACCTTGACGTGTGTTTTAGATCTTCAATGTGAACAACTTGAACCATATTAAAATCCAGTTTTGCGAGCTCGATCAAAGCTGGATTCTTGTAACTTCTTTTCTCATATACTTCAATGAACCATCTTGCTTCTACCCGCGGTACTCTCCAATGCAGTGGAACCTCCAAAGAATGACCTACTAACGGTGCTATACTCCCATTAATCTCGTCTAGATTTTCTTTTAGATATTTCATCGTCCATTCTTTGGCTTCATCCAATATGCTCTCATCTTCGAATGAATGATAAGATGCCTCGTATAAGTTCAAAATCCTGACCATATCCTCGTAGCGACATGGGTCAAGATTCTCTGTCTTCTCCTTAAAGTTGCTAAATATGTCTAAATACATAGAAATAACAAGGTAAAAGATTGATTTGAGGGATTTATTTAAAGCTTAGTAATTTAAAAGGATTTATTTTGAAATTTTATAACCTTGCGGTACTGGAAAACCATGTTGTCTTAGTAGTCGAAAGCCAAGAGATTGAAGGTTCAAATCAGTTGTATTCCACTTGTTACGTGTTTTGTAGTAAATCATGTTCAATACGTCACTTATCTCCTCCTTGAAATGATACGAGATCCCAAGTCGCTGCAAATCATCAACTAACTCGAGGCCGCTCAAAGGATCTTCCACCATACTATGTTTTCGTATCATCGCCTTCACTACTTCCTTTAAATGATCCGCTCTAGCTGCATAATCTTTTCCCTGCATATATTAAATTCTTCAAAATTAGCTCATAAAACCTCTCCGAATAAAAAATTGGGAAACAATAATCTTAGCGTTAAATGGGTCATGTTCTTGGGTTAGAATTGAATAAATAAATTAGACACGGGCATAAAATTTGTGTCAAACACATGAAGTCGAGTACAACATTATATTTCAAGAATTGTCACATAAATGGACCGTGATTTCGAGTTAGATTAGTGTGGTATAGAAATTTCAAACCCTCGAATCTTACCGAGCATTCAGTAGAGAGTGATTGAACTTGATCATAGGACCATAGTGACGACTCATAATTCGCTGATCTTCGTCCAACAAGGGGCTCAGCCACAATCGATTTGAGTTGTGATGAAATTATCGGCTTGCACACGTAGAATCGTCTATGTGCCACAATAATATCTTTGCGCACTAGAGTGGGACATGAAAAGCAGAACATTGAAGCCATGGAGAAAAGAGAAGTTTTAGAAAGTAATAAGTTTGTTCATTACTATGTATAGAACGTGTGATGTGACTAAATGAACAATTTTAGCCAAACGTCGTCATTCATAACGTGTAAGATTTTGTGTGATGTATTATTTTTACACGTTCTATTCATCAAGTTATATATAATGTGAAATGTTAACGTCGGTGGCACACAATATTCACAGTTCCACTTATGTTAGCGTAGGTGGCACACAATGATCTTGCATTAGGTATAATCATTTAATGCATCTTTTTATTATAATTTATTGGGTCTTAATATATAAACACCCATCCGGATAAATCGACACCTTCCTATACGTCGCGTATGGATCCATACGCGGCGTATAGTGTCAAATACACTGAAAACGAGAAAAATTCAGGAGGCTATCAAAGAGCTATTCCCCCCGTATTGCCCTATACGACCCCCCTATACGACACATATACGCCCCATATAGCTCTATACGACCCCCCCTATATGACACATATAGGGCTATACGAGGAAAACTTCAGAGGACTGTCAGAGGGGTTATACACAAACTTCAGGGGGCTGTCAGAGGGGTTATACACCCCGTATATGGCTATACGACCCCCCTATACGACACATATGGGGCTATACGACCTGTATAGAAATTTTAGGGTGTTAATTAATAATTTTGGAGTGTTTAATTATCCACCATTGCAAACCATAAAAACCAAACCGTTGAAACGATAGAAATTTGGCCGGTTTGTGGTTTGGAAAGTGAAACTGATCGTGTAAACCGGACCGGTCACATACAAGTATGTGTGTGTATTATGTAGTATATCCATATATTGAAAAAATGTCGCCATTCTAGCTTTTAAAATGCAAAAACCTTTTATATAATAGTTTGAGTACAATACATTGTAATAGCAAGGGTGCAAGTTTTTTAAAATCTCAGTGTAAATGTAAGGAGGAAAAAAAAAGAAAACAATTACTTCATCTGAATACTCAAATGTTCCATGACAAACAAAAAACAGATCAAAGAGGGAGCAATGGAGGACGAATAATATGTGAACAAAACTCATGAATTTGTGATCATTAACAAGCAACTAGTAGTAAGCCCCTGAGTGCGTAAAAACGGAAAATTAAATTAAAAAAGCTTGTATTAAAAAATAAAAATAAAAAACAAAAAAATTAAACTAAAGAAAAAGTAGATTTAATAACGTTGAACCACACAACCCAAATGTAAAGCATATAAAATAATAAGCAAGTCGATCTAGTACCAGCGCGTTGCGACGGGGCCGTTAAACGGGAAAAAACAAGGGTAAAATGTTGAACCATACACACAAGTTGCGACTTGTTAACTCACAAAATATAGACCGGAACGTAAAACGAACAATTTATAAAATATGAAAAGTATTGTGTACTAAAGTTGAAAATAAAACAATACTGATCCTAAATTGTAAAAGATATAAAGTATTGAGTTAAAACAAAAATGTTTAGGATAAATAAAATAAAAAACAAAAGATGAGTACAACAAATATAGCATATAGTACAATCTTTTATGCATATTAAAGTTGATAATTAGTATATATATAATTAGCTTTAAAAATGGTAAATAAAAAAGACAAAACAAAATTGTTAAAATGTTAGCCCGCTTTGGTATATGTTTATACAAAACCATTAAACTTGTGGTTTACACAAATATCTCGATCGAACCGGACCATGAACACTTGTGATCCTCTCCCCCAAATGCCATTTTGACTCTTTCTTTTATTTGTCATTTCAACTATTATAAAACAACAAAAAAACTATTTTTTTTAATTAATACGTACTATTCTTTTGATTTTTACTAACACCAATAATATTTATATGCAAATCAGTGTCTTTTTCATGATTTAACATTGTCATTTTATCTAACCGTTAGGGCTTTTATCTAAAGTTCAAATGTTGCGTACAATTTTGCTTTTACGGTGTTTTTATATTTATCGATGTCTCGACTTGAGCTTTTCAATAGGTTTGTTTATGAGTATTGGTAAGGCACTCGTTGTAAAATGTGAGTTTTTGAAAAGGGTTTGATTTCTTTAATACTTCATTGATGTTAAATTTTTCTGTTATTTTTTTCTTATAGATAATTAACAAAATATTATTTTATATAAGAAAATTGAATTTTAACAAACTAAACTCTCGCATATTTCTTTTCACCGATAATAGTCGTTTTAACTGTTATACTATATATTATATAAATTGATCAAAATACATATAATTTTAATATATTAAAAACTTTTTGGTAAAAATATATATTTGTAGTTTTTTTTTTGTCTAAATGCATTTACATTTTATAGTTTTTTTTTTCTAAGTATATGATAGTCTTTCGTCTAAATGCATATATGGACCTTTTGATAGGTTTTTTAAAGAGGAGAGGCATGAAAATTTCAAAGAGGTAGCGAGAAGATGGAAATAAAGTAATAAACTGATGCCAGAACGTTAATCGATCAAATGGCTCAAAGTACTAATGATAACTAAATATGATAAATCAAATCAAAAGACTCCAAGAACAAAAGTTGTTCTATTCAAATTCAATTAAAAAAAATTATTCATTTTAATAATTCCAACTTTCATATATTGGCCGAGATTAATCTCAATTTAGCTTATTTTTAATAATTCCACATCATCATTAAACTAACGGTGTTAACGCTCGGTTAGTAAGAGTTTGTTGAAGAAAAATAAACTTAAAGTTGCGAGTCTCTGTAAATATTTTCTGAGTTGAGATTAATCCTGACTAATAAATAAAAATTAAGATTATTAAAATCCAATAACCCTTAATAAAACTAACCTATTCAAAACCCATATCATAGTGTGTGTTTGGGATTTCTTATTTAAGTCTAAAGGACTTTCTGTCATAAGTCTTTATTAACTTATAACTTTTTTAAAAATGAATTTTAACAAAAGTGTTTGGATTTAACTTATAAGCCAATAAGTTAATAAATTATTTTCTAAAAAGTAAATATACAAAAATGTTCTTAAGAAAAAGATAAGAAAAAAGTTATAACTTTTGTATCAATCCACGGCCGTAAAACATTAAAATCGTTTTCAATTTAATATTTTGTCTTCTACGCTTAATTTAGTCTTACGACTTTTTTTCTAATAGATTAAACTTTCTTTAGTTTATAAATAAGGGAGAGGATATGCTACAAAGTTTATATATTCTAAAAAGGGTGAGAAGTAATTCTGGTCATTGGATCAACTAATTAAAATAGATCAATGGTTCAAAAAAACGTGGTGGCAAACATGTAAATAAGTGAAAAACTGCTAACATGTGGAGGGGCAAAAAAGTAATTTGACACAATGGTTGTTTGACACAATGGTTGTTTGACACAATGGTTGTTTGACACAATGGTTGTTTGACACAATGCTAGTTTGACACAATGGTAATTTGACACAATAGTAATTTGGTATGTTGGCATGTTGTTATATTTTGCTATGTGTTGGCATGTTAATATTTGTTGCTATATGTTTCTTTACATTACACAATAGTATTTTGGTAACTTGTTTTTATCGTTAAAATCAAACGTAAACAAAACTCTTCAAATATGACACAATGAGTATTATGACACATGAATATAATGACACAATGAATATAATGACACAATTAATCTTATGACATAATGAATCCTATTCTTGAATAGGCATAGAATCAACTGATGAGGTGCTTGAAGCTTGTTTATCCTTAATGCTTTAAAGATATAAACTGTAATTGCGTATAATATGACCAGGTTGTTTGCAAAACCCACAATTTCTCAACTTTTTTCCTGCTTGTTCGATAGCTAACTCATGAGCTGACTTCATTCTTTTCGGCCTACCTTTTGTCTTTTGCTTAACAGGTACACGAAATTTTGCTTCATTTCGTTCGCTCCCTCCAGTTAACTCTGCAAATCTATCTCTCCCGCTTGTAGGTGGGGCGACTATTTGAACTTCATCAGCCTTAGACTTGTAACTATTCAAATAATCAAGATAAAAACACAACTCGTCTTTGTTCGTA
>BJCN01166605.1:0-10173 GCA_018326445.1 Flaveria brownii
ACATTTATTTCTTAAATCTAATAATATCTTTATGCAAAATATCAATCGCATGATGGGGTATTGGGGGTGGGTTGAATGTCGGGTGGAGTTTTCTAATATTATTATGTGTTTGTATATGATGTGTTTTATCTTTACTCTAGTTGTAATCCATAATAGAAAACATATATAATGGAGGGGGCCGAAAATGTGAATTATTATGCTAAAAATGTGTAGCAATGCTGGTCGGTGTCACACTTTTGTTCAAACAAAGAGTTACAGATAAAGGATATGCGAAAATGACCAATGGTGGTTTCAACTTGGGGTTTCGATGTATAATTAACGGTGATGATAGAAAATTGTCAATCGCTAGAAAACCAACATGATTTGAGTAAAATAGATAGAGATGTAAAAAGAGATGAAGGGTGTGCAGAATGAGAATATACCATCTTGGTCTATATAAGTTTAAGGACATGAATGGTGTTGATTGTCTAAGTGAATCGGTGGGTAGTTGGCGTATTCAAGGAGTTGATGTGTAGGGGATCTAGGGAAGGCGTCCAAAGGAGAAACGAGATTTAGGGGCTGTTTGTTAATTTCTGAATGATTAAGTGCTGAACCAATAGGAGGTCTGAACCACTAAGTGCTGAACCATTAAAAGGTCCGAACCATTAAGAGCTAGTATATCGCTTAATTATTCAAAGGCAGATGTCTGACCAATTCAGATAAGAGGTCTTAACCATTCAACATTAAACATCTTAGCCATTCAGCATTAGTATAATGATAACCATTCAAAGGCAAATGTCTAAACCATTTAAATATTTGATCGTGAAACAAACAGTCTAAACTATTAGTGCTGAACCATTCAGACATCAGAATCATTAAAAGTCTGATTCAGATTCTACCAAACACCCCTTAAGTGGGTGGATAGAGTGTTAAGCTTTTTTCTTCAAGTACAACATAAAAGCAGATCATTATATATTTTACTACTCATCAATTTCTTTATACGTGCTACCTCTATCTTAGTTTTAATGTGTTGTATCCGTTTTTGATTTGTTTCTTAATGTTGTTAGACTCGGATGGGGCTGGTTGAAGTGGGATTCAGTTGGGCCATCGTTCCGATCCACGCTAACTCGTATTCTTCTCAAAGAACCAGTCCGTTCAAACCGGTTTGGTGGTTGGACCGGGTAATGTTTTACGTTTTACGTGCGTCATTCAATGTTTTTACATCTACTCCATTCGATTTTTTTTTCGTTTTGATTTATTTTCTAATACGAGTTTTACCGGTGTAGGTTGTCGCTGACGTTGATGTGAAATTGATACTATTTGACATGGTTTTACGCTGCCGACGCAACATTGGAGCTTAATACTAGTTTAACGTGACCGTTTAAGTCTAACATATCTCATCATCCCAGTCAATATTAAAACCAAAAATATTACAGTCGGACAATAACATAAATCAAATCCATAACTCTAAAAACAAACATCAATATTCCACATAGCGCACATATAACATTAACCACCCCAAACCATGTAATCAGCTCCAAAATAAATTTAGCATAGCTTTAAACGATAATAACAATTTATGCCAAATCAATAACGTGTGGTGACAGAAAGATTGAAGGCTAATAACCTCAAAAAGCCCGTCTTCACATCCAACTCTATGGCCTTCAACCCAACAAGCAAATATTATGTTGCCACGTGGCATTTCTTTCAATCTTCATTATGTGGCCTTTAAGCTTTCAAAAGCCAATCCTCTCCCCTTCACAATTTTGGTACACACATTACCACTATAATAAGTCACCAAAACCACCCTCCAATTCATCATCACTTCAACCACCACTCATCATCTCAGCCTCTCACCTTCGCCAGAGATCATGGCCACCGCCGTCGGAGCCACCGTCAACCGCGCCCCGGTAGTACATTCTTACTTCCATCTCTAATTGTTTTGTATCATAAAAAGCCTTATATCCTAGTAGTATCAGTATCAGTGTATAAGTATCAGTATCAGTATCAGAATCAGTATCAGGTGTGTAGTATACATGTTATTCCTCAAATGGTACTGGTATAGATTTAGTAGTAAAATTAGAGACTATGTGAGTTAGACATGAACAAATGGAACAAAAAATGTTTTTTTTTTCTTTTACTTATGGACTAATAATTTGAGTATGTTATTGTTATGACAGTTGAGCAGTGGTGTTGCTGCGGTCCCGAGTTCAAGCTTCTTGGGCAGTAGCTTGAAAAAGATCGTGAACTCGAGACACGCAGTCAACAACAACAAGTTTTCCACATTCAAAATCTTGGCAGCCGAGAAAGAGATCGAGGAGACCCAACAAACCGACAAAGATAGATGGAGAGGACTCGCCTACGATATGTCGGATGATCAACAAGACATCACTAGAGGTAAGGGTATGGTTGATTCTCTCTTCCAGGCTCCACAAGATGCTGGAACCCATTTCGCTGTCATGAGTTCCTACGAGTATATCAGCACTGGTCTTCGCACGTAAGTGGTCAAACTCATTGGTTATATCGTGTCCCTCTGATCGGTTATTGATGGAACTGATTCGTGATTGTGAATTATGTGTGTTTAGATATTTGGACAACAACATGGATGGATTCTATATCGCGCCTGCGTTTATGGACAAGCTTGTTGTGCACATCACCAAGAACTTCATGACTTTGCCCAACATTAAGGTTTCTGAATCTTAATACAATGTCAGAACCAGAGTTTTTTAGTCAGAGCGTTGTAATAAGATTCTCTTATGTGATGAATATATAATGAAGGGTCAAAATTATGTTACTCAACTCTTACATATAAAAACCAACAAATTCCAGTGATTTAAGCGGACCCTCGTGAGTCGTGACTATACACTAGTTTCGCCCCCTGTAATGCAATCTGGTTGCTAAAATTGAAGATAATCTTGATGAATTCATCATTTGACTTACATTTTTTTGTTAATTTATTTCTTCAGGTCCCTCTAATTTTGGGAGTTTGGGGAGGCAAAGGTCAGGGAAAATCTTTCCAATGTGAACTTGTGTTTGCCAAGATGGGAATCACGTAAGTTATTTCAAGAAAGCAGGTTTGACTTTTAGGTCAAACATTCTGTTTTTTGGCTCAAGTTTTAACACTTGAATTTTGATAGTAATCATTAGTTGGGACATTATCAAACTCTTGTTAACTATATCAAAGTACTAAACTCGTTAGTATCGAAAAGAAACCAAGAAATCATATGAAATTGAGAAGTCAAGTAGCATAATTTTGACTTGAGAGTGTTGACTATTTTCGGGCAGACCTATCATGATGAGTGCTGGAGAATTGGAAAGTGGAAACGCCGGAGAGCCCGCGAAGCTCATCAGACAGCGGTACCGTGAGGCGGCCGATATCATCAAGAAGGGGAAAATGTGTTGCCTTTTTATCAACGATCTTGATGCAGGAGCAGGTAGAATGGGTGGAACAACACAGTATACAGTCAACAACCAGATGGTCAACGCTACCCTCATGAACATTGCTGATAACCCCACCAATGTGCAACTGCCTGGAATGTACAACAAGGAGGAGAACCCGCGTGTCCCGATCATCGTCACAGGAAACGACTTTTCGACACTCTATGCTCCCCTCATCCGTGATGGTCGTATGGAAAAGTTCTACTGGGCTCCTACTAGAGACGACCGAATTGGCGTGTGTGTTGGTATTTTCCGTACTGACAATGTCCCTAAAGAGGACATTGTCAAACTCGTCGATACTTTCCCGGGACAATCCATTGGTAAGTTCCCAGAAGAAATACAACTACTAGAAAATTGGATATCACAGACAGATTATTGATGGATAGTAGAAAAACAAAATTAAATTTTACAAATACGTCTTTAAATTAAAGATAAATTAAAATCATTAGAAATTTAACTATCACAGACTGATTACTGATGGTAACTTTTATATCGCTAATCCTTCGGTAAATTTAACTATCACAGCTGATTACTGGTGGTAACTTTTCTGTCGTTATCAAAATAATTAGTATGTTTTTTTTACCATACCATGATTTTTAATAGAGTATCACCTATGAATTCTGCTTTCACCTAGAGATTTCTGACAGATGTGTTTGTCATTAAAACACCTTTGTTTTGTACACCATGAAAGCCAAATTAAATATAACAAAATCATACGTAAACAAATTTGTTTTTTACTTAAATGACCATGTTAGCACTACAAATATCAAACAAACCCATATATGAAGATGATATGATTGTAGTTTGTAGTAATTGTATATTGTGTTTAAAAAAACAGATTTCTTTGGCGCGTTGAGGGCTAGAGTGTACGACGATGAAGTGAGGAAGTGGATCGGAGAAGTTGGTGTTGAAACCATTGGAAAGAAGCTTGTGAACTCGAGGGAAGGACCCCCGACATTCGAGCAACCCAAAATGACAATTGATAAGCTCCTCGAGTACGGATACATGCTTGTTCAGGAACAAGAGAATGTGAAGAGAGTCCAGTTGGCCGATACCTATTTGGACTCTGCGGCGCTTGGTGACGCTAACAAGGATGCCATGGCGACTGGCAAATTCTTTGGTTAGAGCATAATTTTTTTTATTCCGCTTTATAAAACATAAAACATGACTACTAAATATAACTCGTTTTATGTAGGCGGAAAAGAATAGATGCAGGTAAAAAAGATTAGGAAGTGCATACTCAGGTGCCAGAAGGTTAAAGTGATAATGGTTTGGAACATTTGGTGGTGAAAGCTGTAGTTATACATTCTAATGCCTTTTTTCCCTTCAATGTCTTTGTGTAAATTTTGTTTGTTGGTAGAAAAAGTCAATTTGGTTTCAGTTTTTACTATTTTCATTCACATGGGCCTTGAAATTGAGATGTACAAAAGAGTTATTTTTTCTGTTTGGGTTAACGAAAGTCAAAACTGATTCTTGGTGGAAGTGGTTCGGGTTAGGAAACAGTTGTAGGAAGTGAGGTGATCGGTTCAGTTTGGTTTATTTCAGGTTTAACCGGTCATACCAGTTCTAAAATAGTTGTTTACAAACGATAACAAGATGATGATTCGGGTTCAACCCTGTCTTTTGCCACACTTGTGGAACCTTTTTGTACAAATCTACTCTAAATGCTACTACCCTTGCATTTAGGTTTCAAATTGTTGGATGGTGAAAGCCCAACACGTAGGACCAAATAGACCTTCAAAGCAGGCCTTGGTTCAAACCCAATATCAATATGTAGTGTTTACTTTTATTGATGTCATGAACTCTTGGTTGACACTTGACACTACAAGCCGATATGCTCACAAGATACTATAGATCGAATCGATAAAAAAAAACTCATTAAATTATCGAGATCGAGCCCAAGATTCATATATCAAGCTCAAGCTTCTTATATATATAAATAATTATTTTTATAAGTTTATGATAAAAACAAAATTAAATAATATATGTAATATTTTATTTAATATATATATATACATATATATAACTAAATATTAAAATATTAATTAAATAATAAACTAACCGATCCCGAGCTTGAGAAGTTACGAAATATGTATCTGAATCCAACTGCCATCATCATCGGTCGTCCATTCTCTAGCTCAATTATGAAAAAAGAAACAACATCGCTTACTTAAGCCTAAACCTAAACCCTACAAATTGAAACGAATATGTATAGAGAAGAGTGAAAACCAAGTATTAAGAACCTGTAAAAGGACTTCAAAACATAACACATAAAAAAAAAGTATTTACAAACGAGCCTTACCAACTTGTATATTAGTGTACATCTAGACATCTAGTTGACAATTGTTATTATGGATAATGGTCTAAGACAAAAATGAATACAATTATATAATGCTTACAAGTTACAAAATGACGAATAATTAAATAATAAAATTTAATAAAAACAATCAACGGAACAATTTTATTTATTCTTTTTTACCAATAATTTCTTGACCTATTTTTGTTTTTTGTATGATTGACTTGCTTCTTTCTTAGAAAAACTGTTTTATTTTTTATTCTTTAATTGTTGCTAACGTCTTTATTTTTTTCAACATTTCACATTAAATTTTGGTTAAAACCTACTCGTCGCGGCATAGGGTTTAAGTAGAAAAAAAAAACACCTCAACGTGTGGGGTTATTTCACTGACAATTGCGAAACAGCCGTTTTATCTTTTGATTATACGAATTATTTTTTAAAATTTTGGGCGTTAAAAGTTGATTGGTTAGTACTTATTTTTGTCGACGTTTAGGCGTTAATTTTTATAATAGTTTCATTTGCTTATATCACAGATTTATTATTTAATTAATTACGTGAAACACAATCTGTGTTGTTAAAGTAGCTTTTTTCTTCAAGAACTACTTTCTGTTCTTTTTAACCATTAGAACTTTCTCATCACAATGCGTTCCCCCAACAATGCACTGGTTATGAGTGTTATGACCCTAGTTGATAGTTACAGATGCTAAATCTATTTTTATATCACATTCATAGTTTAAAATTATACTTTAATTCTAAAATATTTATTATTTTAAAACTTTAGAGTTCTCTTTTCAAAGTTGATTTTATTTTAAAGGACAAGTTGTATTTTTTTAATAAATTCTAATTCTATACGACCCTGGAAAGTAGTAACAAGCTAACAAAGATTAGGGTAATAAAAAAATATTTTTACTTTGTTTAATCGAGTAAACCGGCCAACTAACCAAAATAATCAATTAAATTATCCGATAAAAGAAAAAACAACTTAACCCAAAATTTTACTTCCCTTAGCTTTTATTTATAAATTATCACCGATACTTTGACTTGTGATGAAAATTATAGCTGTGAGATACAACTATATATGTATGATTATATGTATGATTCATTAATAAATGAAAGCAACAAAATTACTGATATATTTTCTTAAGCATAACATCTATCATCAAACGTAAATCGTTATTTAAAACTTACAATGACTTAGCACGGTTGTGTGCTAAGTTAGTTACGCCTAGAAGAAATAACCAAAGTTTCGAAATAGAAGAAAAAAATTGAATTTGAAACCTTAGATGTAAGCTTGCTAATTAATTAGTCATTTCTGTTGTCGGGTTGTGATAACTACCTGGTAGGTTAGTTAGGTACTTTTGAGATTCTAGAACGCTATGATCCTTGATGTCAAGAAGCCAAAGAAGGATAAGATTTTAGATGATATTGTTAGTTTTTTTGCATGTGGTTCATTACAATAAGGTAGGTTAACATCGCATAACCCCTCCCAACCCTAATTAGAGGACACAATTTGCGCCATTTAACTATATTTCTAACTTTACAAGTTTGATATATCACATTCGATATAAATGAGTCCGATTCAATGTCATGAATAAAAATCAAAAGACATAATTTCATACATATCTTTTAAACTTACAGAATATCATACTTTCTACAATTGAAACTACCTAGTGGAATCTTTTTAAACATCGACTCAGACATTCAACTACTTTTACTTGTAAACTATACTACTTCATAATCTACCATATATCAAGATTAAACCCTAATCTTTTTCAAAAAGTTTTAACTATTATCATTAGACTACTAACCCATGTGACAACAACCTGGGTACGTAGATGGGATATTAATCTTTATGCAAAATTGTTGGTTACTTATATATGGTTTTTATGGAATACTAGCTCTGGTGCGAGTATTAATACTTAGTGTACATACCATTATCTTCCAAGAGATTGGAATATATGATAGTTCCATGGGAAGAACATAAATGCTTATACACAAACGTACATATACATAAACCTATGACATATAGGTGTAAAAGGTTTTAGTTAGAGGACAGTGACTGCTTATCAACCCCTTAACTAAAAAAACCCAAGTACCATCCATTGAAAAGGCCAAACTAGGGCAACCACCTTAATTTCTACCTTCATTATAAAAACCAACGTATATGGCCTTTTCATATGACCCTTATTCTCTTCCTTTTAGATTCTTTTGTACCTTTAAGTCAATCCACCAACTAGTATATGAATAACTATCACTCTTCAATATGTACCATCAACAAAAAGTGGTCTATTGACTAGCATCATATATCCTCTTTCACTATGGAGCAATATTCACAATACTTGATGTCGGTGAAGAGGAATAATAGCATCCTCGTGAGCTCTTTTTCCAGCGGCTCGTGGGAAGAACGGGCGTTTGCTGAAGACGCTCGAGGCCCACTTGGCGGTTTCGTGTGGCCGCCAAGGTCTTATTCTTGTAGCTTTTGTAGAAGAGAGTTTCGGTCGGCTCAAGCACTTGGTGGACATATGAATGTTCACAGGAGAGAAAAGGCCAAGTTTAAGGAGACTTTAAATGATAATACATTAAGGGCACTACAAAACCCTAATAAGGATAGCCTTTGTAAAGGGTCTTTAGACCTTGGTTTCTTTGCTTCTAGGGTTTCTTCAAGTCTTGATAGTAGTTATGACTCTAAGAGTGTTGTCTTTGATGGCATTGGGGATGTTGAAACGGATTTAGGTTTAGGGTTTAACTTGGATTCCTGTTTGAATACGGGTTCTAGCGGTGGTAAGAGGCGAAAGAGGGATCATGTTACGCCACCGATCATCGGTGGGTTAGATCTTGAGTTAAGGCTAGCTAGCTTTCATGCATGTTAAGTTGAAGCATTGAGCATGCTAATAAGGAAGTACCTAGCTAGGGTTATGATTTGATAGTGAAAGTTTAATTTCTAATTACTTGGGAGGTTATTTTAATAGATATTTGACAGTCTTTGATGTCTTACTGTTGATTACTTCTCATGTTAACCATTTGATCTTTTGATTGCAAACGAGTTAATTAATGAAGCAATTTGTGTTCATCATATTTTGTTTATATTTTCTTGTTTTTTTGGTTGTATTATGTGATAGATATATGGCTATGCATGAATATGGTCCCATTTACCTAAATAATTTAGGTCTTTGACTCATGTGATGCATGGAGCCAATATAGAGTAGTTAACATTTGATCAATTAGATTTTTTAATAATCAACATGCTTAGGGATACAAACAAGCAATCTAGCTAGTGGGTCCGCTGGGAGAGATTTTTAAATTTATGAAGGATTTATAATTAGTGTGATGGTTTCTAGAATTTGAATATGGATGTATAGTGGTTTGTGAAGACTCTGTTATCTCAACCAGCGGGCTAGCTCTAGGCTTTTGGCTATCAGACTTAAGAGGTGATATGCTTTAATTGATTCAATAGGCTGCAACAAATTAATACAAATAATAAAGTCAGAGTCCGATAGTTAAGATAACGAAATCTCCATAAACCACTATGAAAATGTTTTTAAACTAACTCTAAACTCTCCATGAATGTATAAATTTCTCTAGTTAGATGATCGACTAACAAACAAATTCCCGTTTGCTGGATCATTTATGTTCCTTGATTAATTTGTTGTATTATCTGTAATGAGAATGCTTGCATTGTATTTCATTATTATTGTGCATTGTTGTTGGGAGTAAGACAAGTCATATGCTGTTGACCATCTTCTATTCTTTGAATTATAAGGCTCACTCTATATTTTTTCCGGTAACCTAGCTTGGTCAGATGAGGCAGGGAGGGGTGTTCGATTAGTTGAACCGAACCGAGCAGAATTTCGCTTGTGTTTGGCTTGTTTTCAAACTGAACCGAGCCGATCGGCTCGTTTACAACCGAGTGAAAAATCGAACGAGCATTTTTCGAGCGTTAAATTTTCGAGCAATCGTCGAGTGAGCACAAACGAACGACAAACAATTTATACAACCCAACTATCATGCGTGTCATACAATTTATATTGCAACGAATAAGGTAAAAATCAACCACGTTTCATTGTATAATATTTTCATGGTTGACAATAAGTTGTGGCTGACGATTAGGATAAAGCTTTAGCTGATAAGGCGGAGAGCATATTGCAGAGAACGATAACGGTGAGAGCGAGAGATGGTCGAAAAAACATCTCTTAACGGCTTAGGATTTCACTTTTTTGTTTAATGTAAAATTCTTTATTAGGTTGATTGATCAAGTATG
Organism: Flaveria brownii; assembly: GCA_018326445.1. Taxonomy (NCBI): domain Eukaryota; kingdom Viridiplantae; phylum Streptophyta; class Magnoliopsida; order Asterales; family Asteraceae; genus Flaveria; species Flaveria brownii. The sequence goes on from BJCN01166605.1 coordinate 9,972, forward strand.
CATAAATACAATTATATGTATGTATATAATGGGTCAAATATGCTAGATTGCTATGTATAAACTATATATACATATTAATTCGAGCAAAACCGAACCGAGTGGACCTTTGCTCGCGTTTGACTCGTTTACAAACCAATCCGAGCCGATCGGCTCGTTTACAACCGAACAAAAATTCAAAAGAGTATTTTTTGATAAAATTACG
>BJCN01166610.1:0-12444 GCA_018326445.1 Flaveria brownii
CCAGGTGACTGGATCAGTTGCATGACTAAGACATAAGATTGGGTCAGTCGCGCGACTGAACTTTCAGTCATGCGTATGAATCAAACACATGACTCAGTCTCACGACTGAACCATGCTAATAGCTCAGTCGTACGACTGTATACTGAAAACCTATAAATACCACATAATTCGTGAAAAACGTAACACTTCAAATATTATCATACCCTAGTCGTCCAGAACGTCCTAGTTCGTCCAACTTCAAAGTTTGTTCCTGGTCCATTTCAACTCGTTCTTAACGTTTGCTTAATTGTTAGATCGATCAGGTTGTCGTTCTCACTGATTGGATTTTAAATCAAATGGAATCCCGCGCTATTTGATTTGGTTTCATGTTGAATCAGTTAGTACTCAATACGTACACGGTCCTAACAATTTAACCATTATAATGTTTCACTTTGAAATTTAGTCCCCTATGCTTTTTATCTTTTACAAAAATTCCGATTTACAGTATAACTCCTTAGAGTTAACACCTCGTAAGTGTACGTGTGGTTTAACGTTGTTAAGCTTATTTTTTCTTGTTTAACATCTCCATCACAACGTACAGATTCTAGATCAACGTAGTTATTGTCTTTAATGTTTTATGTTTCAGGTGCGTGGTACAATGTTTTTACGTCTACTTTCCCTTTGGTTTTATTTTTTATTTCCTCTTCAATACAAGTTTTTCGGTGTTGATAGTCGCGTATGATGGTGTGCCGTTGACGCTACTTGGTGCGATTTTACGGCTCATATCGCAACACGGAGGCCTTTATACTAGTTATATATATATATTACTAATTACTAACATTGTTATGCATCAATGTTTGTAACTTAAGTTTAGTGTGTTGTACTTACTTTTGAGGGTGTTTTTTATGTTTAATCTTTTCACTTTTAGGCCAATGCTTATATATATTTTATAATATAAGCCCTACAATTTTTCAAATTCAATTTTATCCCCCACACTTTTCATCTTTTATAAATTTTGTTTTATTTTTCAGTCTAAATTTTAAGAGTCAACACATCATAAACGTGCACGTATAGTTCAATGTTTACATTTATTTTTTCATCTTTAACGCCCCCGTCACAACGCCGGGTCCTAGATCAACTTATTTTAATATTTCACATTTTACGTGAATGGTTCAACGATTTTACGTCTACCTTTTGTTAGCTTTTATATTTTTTATTTTTATTTCTTTTCTAATACGATCTTTTCTAGTGTTAGTGGTCGCTGATGGTGGTGTGACGTTTTTGTTATTTGGCACGGTTTTATGTCTCCCGTCATAACACGGGAGGCTTAGTACTAGTATTACGAATTATCAACTTATGATTGCATTGATTGTTGGAGCATATGCATAAAAGGTTGTACATAGCTTTAAACTTAATACTTTTATATCATATACAATCCCCTGTACTTATCATCGTTTACAAAATTTTTGATTTTCGATCTAAATTTTTAGGGTTAACACGTCGTAACATGCACGTGTGGTTCAACGTTCTTGCCCTTATTTTTTCACATTTAACATCCTCATCGCAACGTGCGGTTCTAGATCAACTTAGATATTATTTTTAATGTTTTATATTTACGTGCATGGTTCAATGTTTTTGCGTCAACTTTCCTTTTGGTTTTATTTTCTCGTTTTTATTTCTCTTTTTTAAAACAAGTTTTTATGGTGTTAATGGTCGATCAAAGTGATGTGACAATGATGCTACTTCACATTTATTAATACACATAATTAATACATTATTTAATAATACGATATTATTTAATTCACTTAATTAAATTTTATTTTATTTATGATACTATAAATTGACATTTAAATTTATATTTACTAATTATATTTTTATACTAAATACTATTTAAATTAAATATTATTTTAATTAAAACATAAGTATATAACTAATACATATATTCATATTTATAATAACAATAATACTAATATTTTTTGATGGGCATATTGTGAGTTTAATAGTTTTACTATTTATCTATATCTTTTATAATAAAAGTAAAAGGAGGATAGAGTGAAAATTTTACATATGTATTAAGACACTCATATTAAAAGTAATGCTTAAATTTTAAAAAATTAACTATTTTATTTTATTTATGTACTTACAATAAAGTATAACATACAATACTTATAATACAAGCATGCTTAAATTTAAAAAAATTAACTATCTCATTTCATTAATGTCCTCACAATAAAGTATAACATATAGCACTTATAATACAAAACTATAACACCTGACCAAACAAAACCATCATTCACTTTAGTGCCATTCATTCACTTTGAATGCCATTCATTCATTGCGATTGAGCACTAATCCTTCTTTCCCCTTCCCTTGCCTGTTGTTAACAGCTCAATAACAATCAAGATAATTATTTTTTATCACAATTTCTCTATTAAATTTCTCCGGTCTATTGAAATCACAACTGAAAGCTGCCTTCGATGATCATTATGTTGAATTATGCTGCAAATTCTTCACTCCATTTATAGAATTATCGACTCACAACATTACTATACTTCCGTCTTCCTATTGCGCCCTCAACCCCTCATCTCTCTCCGTATCATCAACAACATCATCATCGCACGTCTCAACCATCACCGGTTACACACTTGTTTTATCTCCGTGTATTCGACGGTTAAATACCGATTCACTCCCGTCCACCATTGCTGGTTTCTTATTCGACAGGATTAACATTTGTCGTAAATCTCCAAAGATTTCGCAGGCCTGTTGCATTGTTCCAACCACCATCGAATCAAGTCAACTTTGATTTGTGTTTTAATGCTTTACTTTCCTTATTATTTGGTTTTAATCGATTTATTGCCTAATTTACAGTCATTTTAAGTGTAAAACCATTGAGATCAAAAGTTTTGCTAGGTTTGAACTTGAAGTTCATTTACATTTTTCGGTCTATGAGCATGTTTTATAAGCAAATGTTCTTTTTTCCAGAAAGCATGAATTGATGTTCTTTTTATTTCTGTAGTTAATTCATAAATGGAAAAATAAAGACAAGTATATAAGCATGTTTCTATCAAATGGTCAATAAAATTTTGGGGATGGCTGGTTAGTTTTAAGATAAAATGCTTTCGAATGAGTAATAAACTATGAAAAAAGAGTGAAACTTAGTGTAAAATCATATATCTTTTTAACAAGTAAACAAATCAATACGTAGTTATCCATTATATGAAACTCTAACATACACTCATAGAAACGAAACCCCCCGCCCTTAAAAATCTAGGTGATACGTGTGGTCGACCACAAATACCATGCATGTTTTCACTAATTTTGTTGGCATAATATAGTTGTTAGTATAGTTGTCTTAAAGACTTTATGATGTATGTAATTGTTTCTTTCATTTAATTTTTTAAAATAATTATATTTTTATTTTTTAATTTACGTCATAACACACCGAACCAATACTGCCTAAAACCGAATTCTCAAAATGTCACGCAATGGCCGTACCGTCGCAACGCACAGGCATTTTCACTAGTATACTATAACAACAACGTTTTAAAAGTCTTAATAGGAGTGTAGGCATATGGCGGTACCAACTTGTCAACGTACGAGAATATTAAAAAAACATAATTTGTCCACTTTTCTTGGTTATTATATATGGTAACGAATTAATTAATGTTAGAAAAAAATATTTGTTATGGCCCCCGATTAGAAATAATCCTTGTATGTTTTCAGCCGGCGTTTATCTTTTACTTTTATGACCGCAGGACCTGCTTATACCAACGATCTCAAATCTATGTATTCAAAAACTAGTTTTAGTAAACCGATGTATTACGCGGTTTGACTAAAAAATATTAAATAAAATATAATTTTATTAGTTATAAAATAGTATTTTAAGACAATATAAGATTAAAATTACATATTACTAAAGACTATAAGTAATAAAACAATGGTATAACTTTTTAAATTTTTTATGTATTTAAAAAAATTAAACATTTTGTTTCAAAATAAGCAGTTTTAAAACAATGTCTTTTAAAATTTTTTATTATAACTCTCAAATTATTTTTGGTTTATAAAAATTTTACTTTTTAAATATACAAATTTAAAAATAATTTATACTTTTAAAAAAATAATAATGTTTTGAAAAAAAATATTTATTTTATAAAAATTTATTACTTTGGAAATAACATCAATTAAAATATTTCTTTTTTAATTTATTTTAAACTATATTTAATATAAAACAATTAAATAATATTATTAATAATTAAGGTAATCTATCTAATTACTCTAATAAAAAAATTTTTGAGTTGCCATTTGTCACAATATTAGACCTTTTAAGTCTAATTTTTCTGTTTCTATCTCATATTAAATATTTACATTAATTATTAATTATTTTATTTAATTATTTTTAATATTAAAATAATTTTTGATAAATTAAAAAAGATTTCTTTTTATAAATGTAATTTCTAAAGAAACAATCTTTTCTATAACATATGTAATTTTTTTAAACCATCAAACTTTTTTAAAAATAAAAAATATTTAAAATCAATGTTTTTAGAAATTAATTATTTTATGAATCATAAAATTTAAAATTCAAAGTTATGATAAGAAACTTTTATAAAATGATATTTTTTAAAATGTTTTGATTTAGAACGATTTTTTAGATTTTTAGATAAAAAATTAAAACATAAGTTCAAAGAAAATAATATCATTGTTTTATTACATATACTCCTTACATACACGTAATTTAAATGATATCATATTTCAAAATGTCATATTATAATTAATAATTTTTTATTAGTAATTATTTAATATTTTATTATTCGACCCGTGTAATAGAAGATGTACTAACCTAGTTATTTAGTAAGAGAGATAAGCCGTAAAATTTTAGTAAGTAGAAATGTGGTAATGACACGTGTACTATTTAGTTACTTTTTCATTAAAGTAAAAAAAATATTAAAATCAAACAATTTTATTATTAAAACATAATTTATAAACAAAATCATAGGGGAATTCACACTCTATTTTTCACGTTTTTAGGTTAAATAACGAGTCAAACCGTTAATGACGTTTTGGATTTAGATATCAATAAGTCTGGCTTTAATTTTCGATAATCAAACACCTTAAAGTTAATATAAACTTGACAAACACTGAATTTTGGTTTTGACGGTTTGTTTTTATATGAAGTTTTAAATATTACCAATGTCTCTTTTTATATGAAGTTTTAAATATTACCAATGTCTCTGCATAACATGTGTGAATTTAATGTATTTACTTTTTATCAAAGTTTCGACATAACTTATTTTCATGGTTTGACATTGACGTTGCAACGCACGAACCTTCATAACTAATCACTAATCAGCTTCAATGGTGTTATGTGTTAAACAATATGCGGTGGATTTAAGTGTTAATACGGAGGATATAAACATTTGACTTTGAAGTCATCAATTCTATAATTATGAATAACATCAATGAGATATACGTCTTGTCATTTAACCCCTGTCATGTGCACCTTACTTGAAATATTCAGCATGTCAATGCTATATACCAATAGTACAAAATCAATAGCATATGTCATATGTATCATATTGACCCAAATTCAATATGTACTCATTTGACTACCTTTGTTTTAAACGGAAGCATACTTTTGGCTGCCATTGACCTATGATTACAACTGATCTAAAGACTCTTAACGGACTTTTAATATAACGTGATAACTGCAACTTTATCACCGTCACTTAGGGTGGTGGGGGTGCCCATACCACACCCACCATACTTCACCACAAATCTACCAATTAAAACATGACACATCACACCACACCAATTTAGGCGGGCACTCACACCACACTACACCACACCAATTTTTTTAATTGCTTCATTAATATTAAAAATTACATTAAAATAAAAACTAGTTTAAAATTAAAAAAATACAAGAAAAATAACAATAATAGTAAGACAAATTATTCTTCGTCATCCGAAACTGTGAAATCAACATTATCCGCAACATGTTCCACGAGATTGAATCTAAGTCTAAAATGTGCGTTCTGATCGTGTAACTCCAAAATTGTATTTTCGTTCTCAACTGGATTCGTCGATGGATCTCAAATGTGTTGGACCCTAAAAGGCTCATACATGCCAATTGAAGTGATGGATGATGGTTGTTCTGGTGGCAGATTCCCACAAGTCCAAGAAGAAATGCGGGTGAAGATTAGAAGCTAAGTGTTGGCTTTCCGCATTTGTATATGCGGATGACCAAGTAACAAATGCTGACAAGTATTTATTCTTCCGCATATACAAATGCGGACAGTTAGAACAAATGATGTAAACTATTTGTTCATCTTCATTTGTTAATGCGGATGCACTGATGAAATGCTGATAAGTGTTTACTCATCCGCGTTTGTCAATGCTAATGACCAAACACTTAATGCTGAAGACAAAACAAGAAATACTGATGAAGCCCAAGGTATCCGCATTAGATAATGTGGATGTTCAACAACTAATGCGGTTGAAGACTTTTGTACTTAGACTAGTATTTTGTAATAGTTGTCAGGGTAGTTTAGTCTTTTTGTACAGGCTTTATTTCAACCTATAAATAAAATAGAATATCCATTATATGTAAGTTTTTCATTCACCAAGATACCTAGTACTCAAGTTACAAGGTTCTAAGGTTGTCTTTTCACTGTTCTTGAAAACCATAGAAGCTATTGTAACTTGTTTGTTCACTAATCAATATACAAGCATTTATGAGTATCTTTACATTATTTAATGTTCTTTGATTTAGTATTTCTGCTACTTAATCACTGACTCAATCATCATATTCGATCTCTGTTGACATCACATCAACAAAGAATATCATTCTCGGACCCAGTCAATTGGTATCAGAGCTTTGGCTCTCCGATTCATCCTAAGATCTGCTCAGATCTTGGCTGAAAATCGATTGATCTTGTGATTGAGTTGCTTCTTAACAAGTCTTAATTGTTAATGAGTATGTAGCTGTAAAACCCAAAAAACTTATCTTCTTTCACTTATCTACAACAAGAACATACTGAAACTCATCTGTACCATTCAGATCTATGATTGAAAACCAATAAAATACACAAAAATTAACAAAACAGAACCAAAAAGTAACTGTTGTTGTTTGAGAAAACCCTACTGACTGCTACTGTTCATAAAACTCATTCTATATATTGATTATTGAAACTATGGACTATTTGGACACTTGGACATAAAATCATCTAAACCATATTCAAACAATCTAAAATCAGTTTATAAACTATAGATTCTATTAACTTTTCTAAACTTTGTCATGCTTCTAAACCTACAATGCTTAAACATAAATCTGAGTTTAAGCAATGGAAAACTAGGTTTAGGAACTATTTTACAGGTGTAGAATTGGACTATTGGATATCAATATGTAAAGGGCCTTACATTCCAGTTTCATTGAATGCTGACCAAGCTGCATATTACAAGACAGTCAGAATCCCCATTGACGATCCAAACCTTAATCTTGATGATGATGATTATCCGAAGATTAAGATTGATCTTAAGGCCTACTCAATTCTAACTCAGGCTTTAAAGATGGATGTACTAAAAAGATTAGAGAAATACAGCATAACAAAAGGTGTATGGGATGCACTGCAGATCATGTGTGAAGGAAGTAGTGAGGTTACTGAGATTAATAAACACAAACTGATTAGTCAATATGAAACCTTCCATCACACCAAAGGAGAATCTATCTCAAAACAGCTTCATAGATTTGTCCAACTGGTAAATGATCTGGAGATAATGGGGGTCACCTACAAAGAAAAAGAGATGAACAAGAAGATGCTATACAGTCTGCCTGAAAGCTGGAAGCAAAATATGACCATGCTGAAAAACACACTTGATCTAGAGAGCACAAGCTTAGACATAATGATAGCAAAGATTGAAGCTCTTGAACTGGATGAGAGAAGCAGAATCTTGAGTGGACCTCAAGTCACTAAGTCTTACAAATTTCCATCAGAAACTCACTCTGTGGAAAATGCCTTTATTATTGAAGATGATGATTTTTTATAAACTAGCAATCAATCCAGATCCACTGGATTTATTGATTCATCTCAACAACAGAAGCAGTCAACTTCTAATCCATCCACTTCCACACCCACTAGCTTTCCTGTTGATAAGAAATCTGAAGAACAGAAGGCTACTTACAATGCCTTTGTTACAAGTTTTAAAACATACTTGGGAGGAAGTCTCACTTCAGCTCACCTAATCCAAGAAGATCTGGAAGAAATGGATTCAGATGATGTTGAAGAAAGGGATTTGCAATGGCAAACGACAATCATTGCTATAAAAGCAAAGAAATTCTTCAGGAAAGGTAAAAAGCTAAGCTTGAATGAGAACACAAAGCTTGGGTATAACAAATCTAAGGTGAAGTTTTTCAACTGTGGTATGACTGATCACTTCTTAAGAGAATGTAATGTACCTAGAAAAAATAACAAAAACTACCAAAGAAGCTCACACAGTCAACCACACTCTCCATCAACCTTAGCTCCTCAATCAAGTTATTAAAATCAGTTTCAGCATCAGCTTCATCATCAACTACTTCATCAAAGTCAGCACCAACTGACACATTATGCCCATGGAAACAACCAATCAACTTCAAACGCACTTGTCATCAGACAAGATGGAGTATGTGACTGGAGTCTGTATGCAGAGGAAGTCAAACCTCAATTCCAAACTCATGCACTCATGGCTCACATCAACGATAGTCCCACACCCATGCCATCTTAGAAAAGTTAATCTCTGTAGTGAAAAATGTGTCACTGAATTACAAGGGTACAGAGAACACAATCACAAATTGGCTGCTAAAATAAAAGAATAAAAAGAAAAATTTCAAATGCTAAGTCTTGAAATGAAAAGCTTTGAAATCAAAATCAAGTCATTAATTTCAGATATTGAAAATATGCACGGTGAAAAGTATACTCTAGTAGCTGAGAATGAGAGGTTAACTGAACTGTTAACCAAAACCACAGCTAAGCAATCAGCCACTGAAGTAAAACTTGAAAAGTTTCAATTATCTTCTACTAAGCTACAAGACTTTCTTGACTCATAACAGGAGCCAAAAGACATGAATGGAATTGGATATAATTCTTGTCCACCAGCATACAATGACAACTACACTAGCATGCCTGAGCTTCTTACTTTGTCTTAATCAAATAAACCAAAATCTATTAAAACAAAAACACTAGTTTCACAAACAACAAATCCTCAAAATAACCCAAATGTGTACATTGAAACAAATGTGGATAAAATCAGATTAGGTCATCAAGTTAAGATAAAAGAATGCTTAGACAAACATGTTAGTGTCAAGAAACAAAAGAGTCCAGTCAAAGGCATCATTCCTTTTGTAAAATTCATCCAAGAAAGACTTAAAGTGAAGAGAAATGCTAAACTGCCTTTGAAACCTACTGTTGAAAGCAAATCTGATTATGAGATTAAATCTCCAAACAATTCAAGCAAATCAGACAAGGTTTCAAGAAAAACTAAAGGCAAAGCTTTAGCATCACCATTATTTAAAGCAAACTCCTTAAAGAATCAATCACCAAAAATAAAAATTGATCTGAGCTCATCTCATAAATCAAAACAAGGATTAGGTTTTGATATCTTCAACAAAAAGGATGTATGACAATTTGATTCAGAGGTGAGAAAGGCTCAAAAGAAGCAAACACATCCTTTAAACAAGAGACACATTACTAGTCCATATTTATATGGATGATATCATCTTTGACATTCAACAAACAAACAACTCTTTAAAGATTTTGAATATCTCATGCATTCCAAGTTCCAAATGAGTACAATGGGAGAACTCACTTTCTTTTTAGGAGTACAAGTACAACAAACAGTAGATGGAATCTTCAGCAATCAATCGAAATATAAGGAAACCATGTTGAAGAAATTTCATTTTGTAGATTTTCAGTCTATCAGAACTCTTATTGATACCAAGATGAAGATAGGCCCAGATCTACAAGGAAAATCAGCCGATCAGACTCATTACAGATCTATGACTGGATCACTCATGTATCTAACAGCTAGTAGACCTGACATTATGTTTGGTATATGTGTTTATGCCAGGTATCAAGCAGATCCCAAAGAATCTCATATGAATGCAGTCAGAATACAGTCAAGATGATATTCAGATATCTCAAGGGCAAGTCTGCACTTGGATTATGGTATCCAAAGGAATGAGATTTCAATCTATATGCATACACGGGCAGTGACTATGGAGGATGCAACTTCAATAGGAAGTCCACATCTAGCGGTTGTCAATTTCATGGTCCCAGACTGGTCTCCTATCAATGCAAGAAGCAGACAAACGTGTCTGTTTCAACAGCAAAAGCTGAGTACATTGCAGCATCAGCTTGTTGCTCTCAAGTTCTCTAGATTTAAAACCAGATGCTTGATTATGGTTTTAACTTCTTTAATAAACCAATTCATATTGACAACACAACAACAATATTCATTACAAATAATCCAGTTCAAGACTTAAAAACTAAACATATTGAAATTAGATATCACTTTTTGAGAGATTGTGCTGAAAAGGGTTTATCAAATTGGTATAGGTTCACACTGATAATCAATTAGCTAATTTATTCACTAAGGCATTTGATTCAAGTAGATTTGAATTCTTAGTTCAATCAATTGACATGATTAACCTTGAGTAAAAACCAAAATCAATAAAAACATTCAAAAATTCATAAAAACACAAAAAGAATTCATCTTGCAGAAGTGTATGTTTTATACTTTAGGAAATGATATAACTACAATCATTATATCATTCACTGTGCTTATTTATAAATCTCAAATGACTAACATGACTTACCTGATATGCGGGTAGGCTCAACTTGTAAAAGAAAACACATGTAGTGATAAACCAAAGCTTATATTCAACTGTGAAGCTTTCATCTCAAAGTGTGTGTAAGTGTTAGCTTATCCAAATATGCGTGTAGCAACCTAAACACACCAGGTAATGATGTCATATGAATCTCTTTTACTCACTTCAGTTTTCCTTTATTTTGCTGAGCAAAGACCTGGAAAAACAAGCACATAGTGCTGATATTATAATCCATCAGGCTTTCCAAGGAGGAACACATCCAAATTGGATGAAACGATAGAATAAAATACATTCCAAGTGAATGCAACAAAAGAATCCTAAGAGAGGTCATCTTCCAAAGTGAAGTTAAAAGATATCCCAATATGCATCAAACAGATTAAAGGATCAAAACAAAAGAATCCCATTATATTTTAAGTGACCTGGTCAAGTAAGCTATTAAAGTTCTACCGTACATTACATGCACATGGTTGACCTTACCTTGCTTTTGAGTGTGAGGTACATGTTGAATACCCAATCAACTCAAAATATGATAACATCACTAGCATTAAAATATTAACCAAATATGAGTTTATGAGGAAAAACATACCTTCAATCAATATGTTCATGACCATGAGTGTTTTACTAACAATTGCTTGCACTAATGAAAGGTAAGATTGATATGATCCCAATAAAGGTATATCTCCACTTCATGTACATATAAGAAGACAAAAATCACAGAAATAGTTTCTCTTTAAAATTTTAACAAATATTTAAAGTTCTATCTCTTATGGATACAAAGTTTAGGGGGAGTAATTAAAATTTTGATCATTTTGTACGGTTGTATCCTTTCTTGAGAAATGTAAAATAAAAAACAAGTACAAAAATCAAAAAATTGACTGTGTTGATGCAGAAGTTATATCATAGTATCTCAGTTTTTACAGACATCTTGAAGCACAAAAGTCCAAGATCAGTCAACACTGGGAAATTTGTATCACATCTGATGAACAAGTCAATCCATGCAAGAATTAATAACGCAAGCAATAGTCAAAACTTCATAAACAACAAATCAATAGACTCATCTTCGTAACAGTCAAAAGCAAAAGAAGCAGCTTCATAAAGATCAAGCATCAAAGCAAAAACAACCAAAACTACCCACAACAGAAACATTAAGATTTGACAAGTTCAAAACTTAATGCATGTAAGAGCATTGGTTAATGCGGGTGAAAGTAACCCAAGCACATAACCAATGCGGGTAATTGTTGGACTCTTTATGCCCAAGACATATAGAACATTGATGTGGTTAGTACGTTATGATCCAAGTCGGGTCATACCCAATAACATGCTTAACAAACACTAATATATATTTAATTGATGATATGATCATGCAATTAAATAATTATACCGATTTAGAAAATCGGTTTTCTAAATAATTTGTATATGAGATAGAACAACTTATAAGGATATTTTGTTCATGGGTATTATTTATAATGTTACTTAAGTTGGTTAAATAACATCAAATAATAATAATGTGTATAAGTTATATAATTAAAGTGTTAATTACATAACTTAACAAATCACTAGTTACCATTAAAACGTAAGATTAAAATGAGGGGAAACCCCATTTT
>BJCN01166616.1:0-12895 GCA_018326445.1 Flaveria brownii
CAGAGAAAGTGGGATTGGGAGATGGGCCAGAAAATGCAGAGCCCAACTCTTCCCGATGGACTCATGTAGTAGTACAAAAGTCTAAAGTGGAGCCAACACTAATACAACCACATCACCACTTGGGGAAGAACATATGAATCCTGGTACACCATTCCCACTAACTCACACCCACATACCCTTAATTCCCCAGATTACAATGGAAGCAACCTTCAAGAATTTGACTCCAACCCATACCTCCAAAGTTACCAGGGAAGTAGTACCCAACTCTTTGCTTGGGAAACTTCATCGTTGAGTCATGATCAAATGCATAAAGTAGCATTGTTTGATGACACACGGTTCAAGATTTTCATTCAGTAGGAGATATGTACCATACTACACAGGCCGTCAACGATGAATAAATCAGAGAACTCTATGAAACACATCAAGAGCTGTTATTAGTTGATGAACAACCGGTGACCTTTGATGAAGCCATTCTAGAAGAACCTTGGATAAAGGCGATGAAAGATGAGTTGGCCTTAATCGAAAGAAATAAAGTGTGGAGCTTGACTCAGTTACCTGCTGGTCACAAGACAATCGGACTGAAGTGGGTGTTCAAGGTAAAAAAGGGATACTGGTGAAGTTACCAACATGTACAAGGCCCGTTTAGTTGCAAAGGGGTATGTGTAGAAGAAGGGTATAGATTACGAAGATGTTTTCACCCCGGTAGCATATTTGGAAACGATTAGAGTTCTTCATGAAATTGTAGTGAAAGAAAATTGGCATGTGCATCACTTAGATGTTAAAAGTGCATTTCTAAATGGAGATCTTAAGGAGGAGGTCTATGTCACATAACCAGTATGGTTTGAAGTGAAAGGAAAAAAGAATAAAGGCGTACCTGGTGCTGCAAAGAGCTCCCGCGTTCGTAGGGTCCAGGGAGGGTCCGTCCCATTTAAGGGAAGATGTACGCAGTCTTTCCCCCACACTTTGTGGGGAGGCCGTTTCCACGGATCGAACCTGAGTCCTTTGGTCAATATGATGTATAAACTTCACAGAGCGTTGTATGGACTAAGCAGGCGCCACCAGCCTGGAATGTACGCTTAGACAAAGCACTGATTGAGCTCGGGTTTAGAAAATATGCTCATGAGTAAGCTGTTTACAAGGTACACACGCCGGAGTCCATTCTTATTGTGGGTGTGTATGTTGATGATATGATTGTCACCAGTTCAAACAAAGAAAAGGTACAAGATTTTAAAAGAGGTATGAAAGAAAATTTTGAAATGAGTTATTTGGGAAGATTGTCTTACTACCTTGGTAATGAGGTAGAACAAACCAAGGACAATATAGTATTGAAAAAAAAGGGTACGCCAAGAAGATTCTCAAGAAGGCAGGTATGTCAACCTGTAACGCAGCAAAATGTTTGATGGATCCAAAGTTACAATTAACCAAAGATGAAAAGGGAAAACCGGTGGATTCAATTCGGCTGAATACCAAAAGATTATCGAAAGTCTTTGCTATTTGTTTCATTCACGACCTGATCTCAGTTACTCGGTTGGGGTTGTGAGCAGGTTCATGTAGGATCCAAAAGAGAGTCACTATGCAGCGGCTAAATAGATTCTGAGGTACATCAAAGGAACTGTTAGTTATGGGCTCCGATATCGAAAGATAGGTGATGGTACGCTCATCGGGTATAGTAATAGTAGCTATGGTACTGATGTTGATGATCGACGTGGCACAACAGGTACTATTTTCTACTATTCGGGTAATCCAGTCACTTGGAGTTCTCACAAACAAGACACGGTGGCCCTCAGCTCTTGTGAAGCTGAGTTTATTGCAGCTGCATCCACTGCTTACCAGTGGTTATGGCCGATGAAATTGATGAGTGAGCTGCTAGGAAATGTTCCACCAAAAGTTAAACTTCTAGTGGACAATGAATCAGCAATCGCACTCATGAACAATCCTGTCTTCTTCAAGCGGAGCAAGCACATAGATACTAAATACCATTTCATACTTGAAAGTATTCAAAGAGGGCAGATAAGTCTTGAGCATGACAGTGGAAAATTGCAAAAGGCTGATTTCTTGACAAAAGCATTGTCACAGGTAAAGCTAGCTGAAAAGAGAACTCTTGTCGGGATCCAAGATTTGGAAGAAAAAGTCAAGGTTGAAGATCAAAAGTGAAGATTATTCATGCCATCTAGTGAACAATTGTACTTCAGCCTCTTTATACGACAAAGGTAAAGTACTTGCAAGATTTAAACTAAAAATTTGAATCGAATATTTGAGGAAGTCTCAAATCATGTTTAAGTTTATCCCCCGTAAAGACCCATATGATTATTGGTCTTAATTGTTGGATAAAAGTTTGATCCAAAGTTATTGGTCGAATATGTAATTGGTCTAAAGTTAAGTTTAGTATCAATTATGTATTATATGTAATTAAATTATCTTTGTGTAATATTGGAAAACAGAAACCATATGGTTCATCTCTGTATATATAGGATCATATGTGAAAAAAAGTAGCCTTGTTCGATTAATTCGAAGTCTGTTAATTTGGGTTCATATCATCTTATTCTTCTTTCTTTGTTCCTGATGATGATTGTTTAATGATCTTCTTGGGGCAATAATGATAATAAGGCAACCAAAGATGAATTAAGATTATATACTTTCTATTGCAAGAACGTCGAGCATTATGATCTATTACACATATTTTTTTGGAATAACCAATTGGATCAACCCGTAAATATATGTAAGCACACATAGTTGAAATAACACACCTTGACTATTTTCTTATTATTGAACTCGACAAATAAATCTGCATGCATAAAACTATATTTATAGCAGACAAATACTAATTTTAATCCAACTCATACTATCTACATAATCATATAAATAAATTTTTAATCATCTATTCCTATCAAACCGATAACTACTAATTAGTTAAACCAAACTTTTTGTTTCACTCCCTGATGTTTTTAGTTTTTCTAGAATAACCTTTCAGTTGTGAACATATCAAGATTAGATCTTTCATTCACCCCTTAATCTTGATATTTACCTTTGCTTATCACCTTTCTTTAAAATCATTCATCTCCTAGATCTCTCATGGACCCTGACCTCTACATTGGCCACGTCCTAGATCGTCTCGATCTGAACCCAACTTTTGACAACCATTTTTTTTGGATCAAAACCTACTTCTTTGACTTGTACTTCTTCCTGGATCCTTTAAGCCACCAGCTCATCAATCTCCTACTGAAAAACTAATCCCTTGTGCTTTTTTGATTTTACTCGGCTGTTGAATGAAAACCTGCCACCATGTTGTTTTGTTTCCTACGCCTCCTATCGGATTACTTCTGCCAAAAGAAAACCACCGCATTTTTTTCTTAACAATGAAGAAAAGTCAATTGTTGATCAAATCTTTAGGACACTTGTTGATTACGAACAAACATGGTTATCGATCACACCTGCTAACTTGCAGTGATCAAATGCAACTCCTTTGCTAACATGTTGTTCGATCTCCCAAAAAAACAAGCATGTGTTCCTCGCTGAAAAAGAAGCATCGATTTAATTTACCGTTTTGATTTCGTCTTTTCTTCTTGTACCTTTTGATTTATGTACCTTTTGATTTATGTACCATGTAGCAAAAAAAAACCGACTCAATCAATCTTCGATGGATTTTTTTCTCCTCCCTAACAACTTGCTTGCTTAGTTTCTTTTGATTCCAACAATTTCAGTCACATGTCTGATGCTTGCTTATCCCCTATATGTTTTCCTTTTTCTTTCTTCCTAGTTCATTCGATGAACCCTTTAAACATACTAATTTGCTTGTTTTTTCTTTTTCCTTTTCTTCGTCTTCTGGATACAATAACTGAACATAATTGATAACCGAAAAAGGCTACATGTGGATTCTTCCATTGTCTTTGTCTCTCCCAGTCAAGTTTGGATGCTATCTTTCCTTGATAGTTAGATCAGTTTCTTTTCCACCCTAGATTTCTGATCGGCTCTACACAGATCGTGATCTTTAGCTGTAATACCGGTTTTTAACCCATAATCAATAATATTAACACTAGAACACACCGAGAAGACAACTCGTTCCGACTCTACAAATATCATCATGAACAAAACCAAATCATATACAATGATTATGTCTCCCTATTTATACTGCACATATTATTTAAATAATCAAATAATTAAATAAACTCACTCCTAGTCTAATGTAAACTCAATTAAATATTAATAAACTAATATCAATAGTTATATTTTTAATTAAATCAAATATTAAACTTTCATTCCCCTTTTATCCAGATCTGTTCCAGCCAAATCTTGAATACGTGTAATACTCATAATTCTTCAACCTTGATCATTGGTTTCTTGCTTTCACCCCACAACAAGAACTTTAATGCAATAATCACAAAGACACACCCCTTGTATGATTATCCATCTTCAAGTCCTTTAGAGTATACACAAAAGATAAATACCATAATACATTAGTTTTTGTGTTTCTTTTCTCCACGAATCCGCAATAAATTATCTTTCCTTTTTTTTCTATATCACCTTTTTAATCAGATCTCACAATTCTGATTTCTTCCCAGGTCTCAAAAACTACATTGTTCTTAACCATTGATCAAAGAAAAACAAACCCTGCTACCCTGCTACTTTCATTGTTTTTCTTCTTTACCTGCTAGGCAAGACTAGATTCAAAGCCTCATGCTTTAACAAATCTTTTCCCATTTGCCTACCAGAAATCTGATTAGATATCTTTTGTCAAGAAAACAACCTACCCGGTTCTCTCTTTTTATCCTTGGTGGGGAAGAAAAAATTTGTTGTTAATCCTGACCTTGACAATCTTGTTGACAGAATTGAACTCACCTTGATCGACTTCACAAGAATACACACGAACTTCTTCTTTCACTATGTTTGATTGTTCCCTCGCCCCAAAATCAGTCGGTGTTTTGTATTCCCGATCTCCTATTCGTTGTCTTCACTATTTGATTCTTGATCTTTACTACACCCAAGTCTTTGATATCCTACCTTCCTTCCTGGGTATGAGCTACATCTTAGCTCTAATACCAATTAGTGATTTACTAACGGGATCAACCCGAAAATAGATGTAAACACACATATTTGAAGTAACATTCCTCGATGTTTTTTTCTTACTATTGAACTTGACAAATAAAACTGAATACATAACTCTATTTTTATAGTAGACAAAAACTAATTCTAATCCAACTCGACTACTATCTAAATAATCATATACATAAACTAATAATTATATATTCCTAACACACCGATAACTATTAGTTTTTTAAACCAAATTTTTATTTCATTCCCTGATGTTTTTAGTTTGTCTAGAATAACCCCTTCAATTGTGAACGCATCAAGATTAGATCCTTTATTTTTATGAGAATTTTTGTGGAGAGAGTTCAATACGCACACTACCTGTTGAGTATTATAATAATTAAAATTGTGCAATCATGAACCAAATCATAATAAGTTGTAGGTCTGTGTTTCTTTGTTTGTGGTGTCCATAGTTATTGATTTGCTCTGCACCACTATTTACTTCTTTTGATTAGCGAAACTATGATAAATCATTGCATCTTATTGAATATATGAAAATTCACAACTTATTACCATTTCCATTCCCCTAATACGAACTTGTAAACCAATATATTTATTATGAACCCTAAAAGATACTAAACCTATAGTTTTCAAACTAAATAGAATAATATAACACAAACCAAAAGAATATAATCACATGATTTTGGTTTACATGGTCAATCACATTTACTAATGGTCAATCACATTTACTAATGATCTTGATTTCCTCCTTGACTATCCTTTCCTATTTGCTCCATGATTATAGGCTTCATCCACACCCATTTTACCATCCTTATTTGATAACCTTTGTATCTATGTATTTATATTTTGTTTTCCTTGTATTGTCTCTATTTCTTGGATAAAAAGTATATAACATAATAACTAAATATATTAACAAAGTGGCGTTAAATGATCATGAAAAAGAGGGCAACCATGTTGTGTATAAATAAAATGAAAACAAAGATGGTGGAGATAGAGGCAACGACGTCTCTGATCGTGTCACCGACCACAACTCTCCTTATTACATCCATGCCATAGATTATCCAAGTCCAATGCACGTCAATGATGTGCTAATGGATGCAAACAACATCGATTGGTCATAAGAAGTGTTGAATTACTTGTTTAACAAGAACAAAGTTGGCTTTATTGATAAGACGATAAAAAACCTAACACCTGAGTCGAGTACCTACATGGGCTGGGTGAGGCGCGATGCAATGATTAATGGGTGGTTAAACACCACCATGGAGAAAGAAATCATATTGCATATGAAATATGCAACGACGAATAATGAAGGAATGTTTTGGAATGGGAAATGCCCCTAGGTCATATGAACTGAAGTAATCACTTAGCACCATCAAACAAAATGTGCTATTCATCTCGACCTATTATACTAAGTTATGACGGTTATGGGATGAAATTTGGTCTATGTTTTTGTTATGATCAAATTATACATATAGGTGTAAATTAATTTTTTTTGAACTCTTACTAAAAGAAATGAATTGATATCTAAATCGTTTAAATTGGGTTTTCAGGTTTGAAAAAGATCAAAATGAACAAAAGGAGCTTAAAAAAGAAGAAATTGAGGAAAACCACGCTTTGAAATTCAAACAGGGGACTGTGCCTTATGAAGCACGCCCATATGCCCAGCCTAAGACACACCTCGTGCTAAAATCCACAACCCCCATGTTTGTTAGTCCCATAGAACAAAAGTACTGTATCTGCGAAAAGTGATCACGAGGGCATGCCTCATGAGCCATGGGGGCGTGTCCTGACAACTTCTAAGCGTACGAGCCGATCAACTTTCATAAGCATTGTACTAGCACGGGGCCATACCCGACATTACAAAAGCCTATAAATAAGAGTTCAATTGTAACTTTGAAGGGAGATTTTAGGAAGTGAAGTGTTGGTGTTCCCTCTCAGGAACCCAACCCTTGGAAATAGGAGTTCATTGTAACTTCTAGGCATACTAGCCGATCAAGTTTCATAAGCATTGTACTAGCACGGGGTAATACCCGACATTACAAAAAGCCTATAAATATGAGTTTATTTGCAACTTTGAAGGGAGCTTTTGGAAGTTGAAGTGTTGGTGTTCCATCTCAGGAACCCATCCCTTGGAAGTCCTTGGAAGGCTTTTAAGGTGCATTCAACACTTAGAAGAAACTCAGGATCGTTTAGCATCATCTATAAGGGATCACCTGTTTGATTGTTCTAATTTAATGATGATTTCATTACTATCTTCTATTCTTGTTGTTATGTTCAAGCTTATTATGAGCTAAAATTCATTTATCATCCTAATTTAGTAAAAATTTATGTAACTTGTGATGAACTAATATTGTGGTTTATATTATGTTAATGTTATAGTAATGTTGGGTAAACTTTTGATGGGTAGCATCTACACTTGTACGACGAGTTATAAACTTATGATTTGTAATTGTGAATGTAATACAAGGTTAAAAACGTATGAACTAAGTTTTATTCATGAAACTGGTCATCATAACAAACTCATGGCTAATGAACTAGAAATAGTAGTTAGAAATCATATCACCTTAACTTTCTACCCATTTGCGAGTTTCCTTTATTAGTATGAGAATCTACGGTAATTGTTATAGTTTCTAAAATTAATGGTATGTTAAATAGGAAATTGACTAACTCTCTTTCGAGCATTAAGTTAGGTTTTTAGAAATCATATATTAAAAGGATGCACAAACATTATCTACATCACTAGGGGCTTGGGATTAGTGTTGTAAGTGACTCAATATGGCTTCCCTTGTCACTACAGAGTTTGTTTATGAGAAATCCACACCGACTCACGTTTATAAACATTAACTTAATTATATTAATCAATATCTTTAACCACACCACAAATTCATCACAGTAACTAAAGTGAAACCTAAATTAGGATGATAGCCTTACTTCACTAAAAAATATCAACTCAATCTTTATCCATCTGTATTTATTGTTATTTTATTTAACTTATCATTTCCTAAATCAAAACCTAAATTTGATAGTCAATTGTAAGGGTTGTTTAGGAGATTTAGTGTGTACACGAATTGATACTCGGTTCTTACCAACACTATATTACCACACGACAGGTACGCTTGTCTTTTGTGTGTATAGTTAAGTATTAGTAAAAACCATATAAAACTGAATTTGTGCAAAAAAAACCTTTATCAAAATATATATATATATATATATATATATATACACACACACACACACACTATTAGCACACATCGGTTTTCAACGCCTACGTGCGATTACAAGGTTTGTACTTGTGTGATTAGGAAGAATTTCGGAGAGCAAAAGGATAAAGAAAAACTCTACATGCTTTTGTAGGGATTAGATGCTATGTTTGGGACCCATAAAAACCAAAATCATTGTTTTGCAACTAACACCAGTGCTGAAGGTTACTTATCATTTGGTGGCAGATACTGAAAAACATAGGTTCCATCCCAAGTACTACTTTTCAAGATTTCATTCCAAGGAAAAAAGGACCAAAATCATAGGGATGGTTGGTTCAAACAAATTAGGTATATCCCAATTAGGGGATAGGCAAAGGAAAACAATCTAAATCAAGGGCTGCATGTGTTGAAGGGGAAGGTAGTCCCATTCTTAGGGTAAGTGAAAAACAATTTTCATAGTTTGATAAGTTCTTTGGAGACAAAACTAGAGTAGTGAAAGAAGGGATACATGGCATGTAACCAATTTAAGAAGGTAAGTGGGTTATCTACCCGGGTGCTACCGAGCACATCACACATGATGATGCTCTACTTAAAAAACAAAACCAAGAAAGTTATGAGGAACTGGTTATTACAACTATACAAGTTAAGAGTTATGGGGATTACACCCTACCTAATTGGGTGACAATTAAAAATGTTCTTTACATCCATATTTTTAAGTGTAATTTGTTATGAGTTAGTAGAATATCAAATGAATTACAATTGGGATGAATCTTTTTCTCAATTTTTTGAGTCATGCAGAACTTACGTTCTAGGGAATTAATTGGAGTGGGTGAATGCGTGAAAGGTCTTTACAAGATGATGGGAATCGAAAGAAAAGTGATGATAGCAAATGCTAACACATGGAAAAATCGCTTATGTCACACATCATTTCCAAACTTAATCATGTTTGTGTATTTAAAGATGTTTCTTTAAAGGAATTTTGTAATTCTTGTGTTAAAGCAAAATTTGCTAGATTTTCATTTTCACTTAGTAAAATCAAGCCAAATGCTTTTTGATCTTATACATTGTGATGTGCGGGGAAGATATTAGACACCCTCTTGTACATGAGAAAATTATTATCTTATGACAGTTGTGTCATGCAGAACTTACATTCTAGGGAATTGATTGGAGTGGGTGAATGTTTAGAAGGTCTAATAAAAGATGATGGGAATCGAAAGATAAGTGATGATGGAAAATGCTAACACATGGAAGAATCGGTTATGTCACACATCAATTTCCAAACTTAATCATGTAGGTGTAATTAAAGATATCTTTTTAAAGGCATTTCGTAATTCTAGTGTTAAAGCAAAATTTGCTAGATTTTCATTTTCACTTAGTAAAATCAAGACAAATGCTTTTTGATCTTATATATTGTGATGTGTGGGGAAGATACTAGACACCTTCTTTTACATGAGCAAATTATTATCTTACGATAGTTCATTATTTTAGTCATGTTGTGTGTGTTTTCCTTCTCAAATATAAACATGAGGCTAGCACTCACCGAGGGAGAATTTACCTCAAATTAAGTGACATGCTTGATTTCTATTCTAGAGAGGGGATAGTTATAGAGATAACATGACCTCACACACCGTATCAAAATGGTATGGTAGAAGAAAGCTCTGAAACCTTTTGGAAATACTAAAGGTGTTAAAATTTAAAGTCAATATCATTAAACGTTTTCTTTCACATGTGATAAATGGAAAGGCACCTTATTAATTGATATGAAACCAAAAACTAGAGTACGAGCATCTAAGGGAGTTTGAGTGTCTGGCATACTACTAAAGGAAGTTCAAAGTGAGAGGGAGACCAGGGGTATTTTTAGGATATCTCCAAGGCACTAAAGACTACTTGATACATGACCCTGAACACAAAAGATTATAACTTTATGATACATATTTCATTGAAAATGTTTTTCCTTTTATGAAATTGGAAGTAATAAGAGTTTCATAAATTTTTGTTTCACTTAAGGGATGGAGGAAGATGAGCCTATAAGTAAGGATGAGCAATCAAGTGATGAAAATGATCTAGATGAGATAAATTTGGCATACGCCAAACAAAATGGTCCACGAATAACCTTGATGGACTTGTGTAAAATGACAACTTGGAGTAAGAAACTCAAAATGAGGATCAACAAAATATGGGCTCAGCAGTTGAGCTTGAGCATGTAGGTGGTCCATAAAGTCAAGACCTAATAATAGAAGATATGCAAGTAAGAAATGGGCTTGAAATGCACGAATGGCCAAAGCAAAGTAAGTCCAAGCATGTATTTTTTAAGGACTATCACGTGAAGTTACTCTATCTTTAGACCATGAACATTCATCCTCTCTCTCCGATCATGAAGCCTTAATGGTACACCCCTTGGTACAATTTGTTTCTTATGATAACTTTACAAACTCACCTAAAGAATTTTTGGTGACCATTACATAGTATAATGAGCCAAACCAATTTAGTCAACCTATATAATATCAAAGATGGGTGGAAGGTATGGATGCTAAAATTCAAGCTTTAGAGAAAAATAGGACTTCCCTGGAGGGAAAACGAGCCAACGAATCAAAGTGGGTGTACAAGATAAAGTACAAAAAGAATGCCGAAATATAATGATACAAAGCTCATCTTGTTGCTAAAGGCTTCACAAAAACGGAAGGCATTGACTTCTATAACACCTTTGCACCCGTTGGAAAACTTATCACCATTCAAAGTCTCCTTGTTGTTGCTGTGAAAAGAGAATGGCATGTCCATCAACTAGATGTAATCATTGCTTTCCTATAAAAAGATATAAAGGGAGATCTATATATGAAGGTTCCTAAGGGTTTAAAAACATGATGAAAAACGAGTTTGCAAGCTAAAAAAGTCGCTTTATAGGCTCAAACAAGCATGAAGAAATTGATGCAAAAAATTCAATAGATTCTTGCAAAGCCTTGGCTTAAAACAATCAGGAGCAGACCACTTGCTGTACTTGTTCCAAAGTGAAGAAATATTTTTTGCTACCTTCATTTACGTTGGTAATGTTATCATTGTGGGTGATAAAATAAACAAAATACTAGAAGTCAAAGAATCATTTAAGAAGGAGTTTATTATAAAGAAATTGGTTCGTTGAAGTTGTTTTTTGGTATTAAAGTGCATGTACAAAGCAAGGGATGGTTTTGAGCCTACGTATGTACACACCGGACATATTAGAAGACACGGGGATAATTGGTTGTCATCCAAGTTTGTTACCTATGTAAAAAAATCTAAAGCTGGAAAAACAAGATAATGAAGCATGAGTGGATTTGTTGAGAGACTATTACATTTACGAGCAACAAGACCCAACATCATTTATGTGGTAAACATCCTAATTCGATTTGTTAGATATCCTAGGGTAAGTTTCTGGAAGCGACCAATCGAGTGTTGCGATACCTTTAGGTGACACCTTAGCACAACATACTTCTTAAAAAAATGGTAGTACGAACTTGACAACTTACTGGCTTGGGTATCTAGTCAGTAGGAGGTCAAGAACATGTTACTTATTACTCATAAGGGGAGCTCCTATATCATGGAAGTTGAAGAAATAGCCACGATCAGCAACAGAAGTAGAATACCAAGCCGTGGCTCTACAATAAGTGAGATCTTATGGTTAAGATGGTTGGTAAAGGAGCTCGAGATGCCATGTGATAGTCGTACACAGTTATTTTATGACGACCAAGAAGCCCGTGATTTCCACGAATGAACCAAACATGTTGAAAAGGATTGTTACTTCGTTAGGGAATGGGTCGAATATAAAGAAATAGTGCGCAAATTGATTCTAAAATACAAATGGCAGACATATTCACAAAGCCTTTGGAAACATAATATTTTCATGTCTTACTCGACAATTTGGGCACTATTAATCTCTATGCACCAACTTTAGGGATGAATAGTGACCGTGATTTCCTCCTTGACCATCCCTTCCTAATTTGCTCCTTCATTATAGGCTTAATCGTCTCCCATTTTATCTTCCTTATTTCTGTAGGTAACTTTTGTATTTGTATATTTATATATTGCATTACTTGTTATACTGTATCTACTATTTGAATAAAAAGTATATACCATAATAACCAAAGTTATTACTTACACTCTTGTAGTTTTTATATCTTGCAAATAATCTTGTATAACTCTATTAATCATGTATAATCTCACTTTGATCTGAAAGTATTTTGTTGCTACAAAATCGTGATCAAATACGTTAGAAATTTCCACAAGACCGAGATGTATTTCATGTTATACAAATTCAAATTCGTATATCTAAACAAACCAAAGATTTTTTTTATAAATAGGGAACCATCATATCGTTTGTGTTGAAGGGAGGCAAATCTTCATGAAAGGGTGTATAAGTTGGTGATAGAAGCTTGCATAGTTATTTAGTTACATCAATAGGTAAAACCTAACAACAGGAACTCTTTCAATAGTAACTGAATTACACCTATGATTTGTTGTAAGTAATAACTCAATAACCGCTTATCTTCAAAGTTGCTACTACTCATAGTCAGTATTGCTTGAAGTTACTCTTACTCATGCTACTATTGATAGACTAGGTTGCATTTTGCGCGCGCGCGCGCGCACACGCGCGCGCGCACACACACACACACACACAC
>BJCN01166641.1:0-10454 GCA_018326445.1 Flaveria brownii
GATGTTAAATTGATTTAACCCACATTTTGGTTGGCCTCAACGAACATAAAACAAATTTGTGTTCTTCTAAAAGTTTACATTTTACAGGGATGCTAAATTTAGAGGGAAATCAAAAACTATAAAAAGTGAAAACATGTTATGAGATTATTTGTTTACATTGACCTTAAAACCCTAGATGATCCATCATCAATTGTGCGGTGACTCACCTTGGAACTTGGAAAAGCCGAACATCAATTTAATTGAAGTTATGAACTTGAGCAGCGAGGGGCGAGGGCTAGAAAGTGAAGAAAACTGTAAGCATACGTTTATGGGCTGTGTGCATGTGTTTTGCCATGGCCCAATATAAAAAAAAGGGCGTACCTGGTGCTGCAAAGAGTTCACGCGTTTTCGCAGGGTCCAGGGAGGGTCCGTCCCATTTAAGGGAAGATGTACGCGGTCTTTCCCCCACATTTTTATGGGGAGGCCGTTTTCACGGATCGAACCTGAGACCTTCTGTCCCTTAGGAACAGCTTTTACCGCTGCGCCATGCCCAATATAAAAGAAAAATAAAATAATGAAGGCCCTTAATTTTTGGGGTCTGTGAAGCCTAATACATCAATATCTATTGAAATGGGCCGGCCCTGAAGATCATAGCCTTGAATTTTGATTTTTTCAACAATTGAATTGGCCTCGTATAGAATAAGAGGCCAACCCAAATTTTTTATGCTTGTTATAAAACGGATTATACATCACAAACAGCTGGCGTCGTCACTTTCTTTTACGTAAGTGAGATTATTTGAATGATAACTAATAAACAAAAAGAATCATCCTTCTTCAAGATAAAAGTACTAAAAAAAAGACTCCATCCTTAACATTCTCATCCAAATTAAATTGTTCCAACACCTTCATGTAATCGGTTTCAAAGAGATCACAGATTTCTTTCATAAACTAAAATATGAATAATAGGCATGGGGGCTTTATCATCACCATGATCACATAACACCGATTTAATAATAGTGCCACGTCTTGTTTTGTTTTGTTTGGTTTTTTTTATGATCAAAGTTATTTAATATTAAAAATAGTAAGAATGAATATGATAATCCTGACGGGTAGTTTTCAACAAATTAATATATACTTATACTTGATGGGTAATCACTAGATGATTACACAGTGTATGCAATAAAATTTTATAATTGAGTATGAAACTAAATTTAGATATTCTATGTCCCAAACTTGTATGATCCCTATGACATATGAGTAATTATCACCCCTAACTTTATAATTACGTAAAATATCAACCTCATAAAACAATTATAATTATATTATTATACTATTAAAAATCAAACACCATAAACTAGGCATGTAAATGAACCGAACGAACACGAATATGAGCATGTTTGTGTTTGTTCATTTAACTTTTACCAAACACGAACACGAACATGAACACATAATCGAGCATAATTTTTTGTTCATGTTCGTTTATTAAGAAAACAAAAATGCTCATGTTCGTTCATGTTGTTCGTTAAAAAGTTAAATGAACAATTCACGAACATAAACGAACACAAATGAACAATAATAAACGAAAATAAATGAACAATAATAAACGAACATAAATAGACAATAATAAATATACATAACTAAACACACAAAAAAACAATGTTAAATGACTATTTTGAAACTTTTAGGTGTACTAGCAGATATTGAAATCTCACTAAACTTATAGGCTTCTAGAATAACATAATACACTTAAGTTTCAAATACTAACACACAATTTCCTTTTATTAATATATTCTTATATATAAATAAACAAACATAAACAAACGTAAATGAACAAACATAAACGAACATTCATGAACGTAAACGAACGAACAAAACATGTGTTCATGTTGATTCGTTTAACTAAACGAACACAAAATTTTTATTCATATTCATTCATTTACTAAACAAACGAACATAAACAAATTTCTTGCCGAACAAATCATGAACGTTCAGTTCATTTATAGGCTTACCATAAACAACAAATTTAAAGTGAAAAGTGAATAGGTCTCATGAAAAAGTTGTAATAGGGTATCAATTTAATATACAATACACACAAAAGTCAAGAGGCTCTTCAAATCCGGATATTGAACCAATGTTACATATATAGTCCCTTAAGTTTCTAGAGACTTGCATTAGTGAGTCAACAAATCAGGGGCTATTTGTAGCATTTTAATCAACCTCTTAATGGTGTAGATGCTGAATGGTTCAGCACTTAATGATTCAGATTGTTTGTTTCGCAAGTAAATGTTCGGATGGTTCAGACATTTGCCTCTAAATGGTTAAGCATTATACTAATGTTGAATGGTTAAGAGTTCTAATGCTGAATGGTTAAGAGGTCTAATGCTAAATGGTTAAGACGTCTTATATGAGTTGGTTAGACATTTGCCTTTGAATAGTTAAACGATATACTAGCTCCTAATGGTTCAGACTTCTTACTGGTTCAGCACTTAATGATTCAAACCTCTTATTGGTTCAACACTTAATCATTCAGAAATTATCAAAATGAAGGTTTGCAGTCAAGCAAACTCACCCCTCTCAACTTTTAAATTTTACACTTTTAATCCTTTAGTTTTTAAAAGGTTTATAAACTGTCACATTGACCATCTAAAAATTCAAAAGTTTAGGGTTTACTCATTGTACATATTTACTTAAAAAACTAATTTTCCACATTCTTATATTTATGTACGTGTCGGTACAAATTCGACTGTGTCTACGTTTCAATGTAAATTTTATTTGATAAAGAGTCGGGGTCAGATATGATTTGTTTTCATTCAACAATATAAATTTAAGATACTCTACGTTTCGACAAAAAATTAGTTCAGAAACGAGTCAGTGTGATCGTCGTCTATACCTTATCACGCCATATACGACACCACCACAAGTGTTATTTTTTATGTACGCTTCGAAGAAGTCTATGTTTCGATGTAAATTTTGTTTGGAGTTGCGTCATATATAATACAATTTTCATTTAGATTGTATAAATTTAAGTTACTTGCGTTTCGACGTAAATTTAGTTCAAAATGGTTCGGGTCGATTGCAACCTATACTTTATCACGCAACGTATGACGTTGTCGCAACACACGACAGGTAAAAAACTAGTTATCCGTTTAAAGTAAATTGTTAAAATATTTTAATTATATTTAAGTTTTTAGTGAAGTCTTGATATATATTTTTATTAAGATAAAGTCGTATAAATTTGTTTAACTCTTAATTTGTTAAAATATATATTGTTAAAATATTTTAATTATATTTAAGTTTCTAGCCAATGTTGTCGTGGAGAAAATGTATATTGGATAAAGTTGAAACAACTAATAAAACTTTTAAATTAGAATTAAAACAACTTTGAAACTTTTAAAGATAAATTAATATTTTTAATCTTTTTAAAAACTTTTATTAGTTGAAACAACTAATAAAATGTCTCTAAAAAGACTATTTTATTATGCTATAGGATACATATGAAACATTCTTATAAATACAGGGGGGTAAATTAAAAAAGTCCTCCATTCAATAGCTATATCATGGCGGGAAAGTACCAGTATATAAAGACAGCATTGAAACAAAATTTGGCGCGAAAATATTCTTCAAAACAGAGAGCTCTGAAGCAGCAGCACAACCTTGTTAATCGGAAACAGAGGATCCCGACGACTTATTTTATATGCGGATCATACGTAATCGGAACGATAACGGTCTATTCGTCCGGCGGCTTACCGATCTCCGAGTAACAACGAGCTTGTTCTCTAGGAAATGTTGAAGCAGTTGATCGGAAACACAAAGTAACGGTGGTTGTGAAAATTGGATTTGGGGTAACACCCTAACAGAAGGTTGTGGATCATGGTTAACGGATTCGTCAATTTGTAATGCACAAAAGGTGTTTGTGAAAATGTCTCTGAGAGACAAAGAGGATTGTAGGAGCTCTGGAATGATATAGAATTCACTCATATAAGTTATATTAAAATGTTAATGTTTGTGGGTATAAAAGGAACTGAAGTTGAGGGTTCTTATTGATATCTCAGATCATGCAATGAAGATATTGATGGTGGTGGTGGTGGTGGGCTGGTGGTGCTAGGCGGTGGGTGGTGGTTATCCGAAGGACTTCAAGATTCAAGCTTACATCTAAAAAGCCGGTAAATACCGTCCTTTACAGGACTCTTATAATATCTTTTGGCAGGATATTTGGTTATCCTTGTCTTTGTATTAGGTTTGCATATAGACATTAGATAAAAGTTATTGTTTTAAGGTAGGTCCTTAAGTATCAATGACACAGAGAAACTGGTTAACTACTCCTAACAATCCATGAGTTGATTGTATTTCAATTATGAGTATGAATTGTGAAAAACAGTAATTAACATCAACAGTTTTCACCTCTCAAAATCCACTATATCCAACACCCACAGGCCACAACCTCTGTCATTTATGGAAGATTGATCTGCAACACAATAAGAGGTGATATTATCAAGTAATCCAAATCCATTTATCACTCTGTTATGGAAATTCCTAAATGATTTTGCTACCTGACCATTACTATGTCTTTAATTGATCCATGATTATTTGATGCTATAATTACAAGATATACAAGTATAAGTAATTTAGTCCCGGAAACATGAGTAATTAAGTGCAGGAACATCTTACTTCTCCCGCCTACCATAAGTGAGCTTTTTTAGAAATTTCTGTGTTATAGAGAAACTTTAGATGTGTTACGGGTTAACATACCTGATATGACATGAAAATGCATTAGTTTGCGTGCAAGAAATGTTAATATTGATTTTGCATCTATTTGGAGTGCTATAATGGACTTTTCCTTTTGGTTCATGTATGATACTTGTATAAAACTGATCAACTACCTTTCGGTGTTTAGTATTAGTGGAATTCTTTTATAGGGTATCTACGATGTTCGGTTTATAGCGCTTTCGGGCAAGCCGTTCAAAGTGGGTTGATAGTCCTTGAGCACAAAGCGTAAGGTCCATAAACCCTAACCAATCAAGTGGTCCTTTTTTACCAAGTAACAGATAAAGATGAGAGTTTAATACCATGTACAACTATGCAATGATTTGACATCATGATGGATTGATGGTGAAACATTATGAAAACAAACACACCATGTCAATTTCTTGAATATTTTTACCATACATCTAGCTATGTTTAGCTGTATTGCTTCATATGTTGCTATAAAAGCTATATCTTGAGTAAAGTTGTTCGTTGATTGGCTTGCATATAATAGAAAATATATATAATGCATGCTTTTGGGCTTCTCTTCACTTTTATCACACATGTATGGTTCTAGGTAAAGATCTAATCACCATCATTCATGCAAGGGAGCACTACCTTTCAAACCTAATTCACATGCTTCCCACATAGTCAAAACATTCAGATATGGCATCTTTCTCCCTTATTTCCATTATAAAATTAAAATGATGTTACCTCATCTGTTAGATAATAATATAATAATCAGAACCTGCATCATTTTTTAATTTAAAAAGACCAATAAAATTTAAAAAAATGGATGGTTTGGGGAAAAGTAAGTTAAGAAGGAACAACATACATGATGGACATAGGTAATCAAAGGGATACAAATGTTAATTATTGGAAAACCAAATTAGCATAACAACTCCACAATAGTTAGGCATAACCTAATCACTACTAAAGTACAAAAAGCAAACAACAAAAGAACATTACATCTTCTAAAGACACCAACACAGTTATTCAATCCCAACCACACTCATCTTAATATATAAAACAAAACCATTGATTCCTAACCAAGCCTAATTTCTAAAAAGACCAACCAGGGTTAACTTTTGTGCCTAAATATTGATTCTTTTGTGCATTTTTTTGTAATTTTTAAAGTTAACCACAAGTTGCATACAAAAATCTCTAGGGATTACCATCTTTGGCATTTCTAAGGTTTTATAATATAATCTGTTTGTCAGAACATTCAATTAATAAAAAAAACCAAAAAAGCAACCATCAAAATTCCAAACTTAAGTCTGCAAACTAAATGTTTGGGGCTGCAAAATACAATGAACCCAAACCATATTATCCTGTGCAAATGTAACCAACAAAGCCACGGTAGCAAGTTATTCAGTACACTGAGGCTACAGAGTTTACAATGGTCTGGCATAGGTTATCATAGTAGAAAAGTCACCTACATAAACCCTAGAAAAAGAGATTTCGACTAGTTTATGTCACGGGCCCACGGAATTTTGATATACTGAGCTACTGCTAGTGCTTGCTTGGGCTGCTGCTACAAAACTTGATTTTGGTAGAAGTAGTTCTGCTTGAGGGAAAGAAGTGTTTGATGGCACATCTAGCAACAGATCTTGGTCACAACTTTCATCTGCATATTTTAGTGAATCAAGCATTAGGGAGCTATGATCAGGTGGTAAGGCGAAGAGGCTTCTTGGGCTAAACCCTGGCCCATCATTCTCCATAAGCTCTTTGTGTTCATAGCTTGCCTTCATTGATGGTCTCTTAGGACTCTTCATTGCAGTCTTTGATCCTGAAAGGTTCAATTGTTAGGAGAAGCATTGTTGATGCAGAAAACAAGCAACAAATTAAAACTTTGGTCGCATTTGATTTAACATATTCATTGTGTGAAATGACATAAAGGCCGCATAAATATTATTACCTCGTGATTATTATGAAAGCATTGTCTCAAGAACTATCATGGGAGAAAAACGGTTAAATTAATGAAACCTAAGCATTAACAATTGAACGCCCTCACAAGAGTTTTACATATTAAGAATCATGCTTCTAATCTAGGGTGAGAAACTAAACTGTTTAATGCTTATATACTGTCACTAATTCTATGTACATAAGTTGAAAGACATCAATAATACTCACATGCATGAAACTAATTTCAACCAGCTTTCTGAGCTTATATTTCAAAAGCAACCAAAAAATAATCTCAAAATGCAATGCTGACCTGGATATGGTTGAAATTGGGCGTCACGTGATCTCTTTACGTTTACTGAATGGCCAGGTGTCATGACATTATGTGCTCCCTTAACAACAGACCCTCCATTATCATATTTACATTTGGTATCCTAAAAGGAATACAACCATAAATATAGCGTAAATAAGTAATTTTTTTAAAAAAAATCCATTTTGACCATACGGGTATTTCATTTTTTGTATGAATTCAAACCTGGAGCTGGTTATATTTCTCCAGCCAATTGGACTTTGTAGCACTACAAAGAGCAAGCTTCTTCAATGTCTTAGAGCTTTCATTTTTCAACATAGTTGAAGACAGATCAAAAACCCCTTCAGCAAGAAGTTTCTGGAAGGAGGATAAGTTCTCCTTGAACTGAGGGCTATTAAACATGCTTTTGAGGCTGCAAAATTTGAAAATAGATGCTTATTACAATCATATATATGAACTTAAATAGCTTTGTTTTGTATCTATTGAGTAGCTATAATATTCATGTAAGTGATGCAAGATATTATAATATAAGATGCAAAAACCTATCAGGGACTTGAAGAGTGTCAATAAGAGGTAAACATTTAAGCAGTTGTTGTTGTTCATCTTTTGTCATACGACTTTTAAACTCTTCAAAGTTGATAATATCCTGCAAATATGAAGATAAATTTCCCATGAGTACAATTGCCTGGGTAAGAACAGTATGGGGTGTTTGGATTTGTGCTCTGGAACTAATTATCTAGTAATTAATCTTTTACAATAAGTTTCATGCCACCAGCAGTATCAAAACTACTGACGAAGTATTTGGGACTGCTGATTAAAATTTAACTACACATCTTATTGCTTTTTAAAATAAGCTATTTGGACTAAGCATCTTCAAACTGTGTATTCAGAACAGCTTATTACACTCGCAAGTCAGATAATCAGGCAAACAGTCCCAAGCAGCTTCAAATTCATTGTTATCATACGAAGTTTTGATAAGCAATCCCTAACACCTCCGAGAGTGTTTGAGGGTAAAATAAATTTATTCATTTACCCTTTTCTTTTATCTAAGCTTGAGAGACTTCTGTTTCCATTTTACTAACATTTCTAACCTTTTCACAAAATGTAAAATATGGCGATTCTATCTTTTATATCTTACGATAATCATGAATCACCAAACATTCAAGCATTTCTTATTACAACTTCAGATCCAAACACTACTTACCACCACCCATCATATTAAAGCCGATTATCTGATTTTGATATATTTAGTTTCACAAAATCACTTTCAAACCACACAACCAAGCACTCCAATAGAAAAGTTGTTCTTTTTTATACCAAGGGCAAAGCTACAAAAAGGTTAATTCAACCGTAAAAGTTCCATCACATTAATTAAACTACAAAGAAAACTCAAACTTACATTTAGATCAATGTTGCAAAGTGGAGAACTATGGTTCAAGAGTATCTGCAACTTTTCGTCATCATCCCTATGATCAACAAGAAAGTAAATAAGTCTCAATTATTCACAAAATAGGTGATCATATCATCTAAAAGGTCAAAAATAATTTCAAGTATATGTATACTTGTTCATATGGTCCTGATTAACAGGCTTATTGGCCAGGCTCGAGAAATTTCCACCCTTGTTAGCATTATATACTGGAAGGGTAGTAACACGTGAATAAGCTTCATTTTTCATATCAACAGAAAGAGAGCTTGCTTCAGATTCTTCTTCACGAGCTATTGAATTTGGATGGCGAATAAGAACACTCCCATGTCCTATTTCAACCGAAACCATTGGTGTATCACTATCAAAAATCAAATCTTCTTCTGATGAACCCGAAAAGTAAGATTGTTGTTCATGTAAAATGGTATGCAAGTCTTTGGCAAGTTTCTCAACAGAAGACTGTTTTGGTCGGTTAACACATGTTCTTTTTTTTGAAGGCACCATTGCTTCCCATACGACAGATGATTGAGCTGGACCTGAATAAATCAAAAAGGGTAATATGAGCTTCAAAAGTGATTATAATTATGACTTTCTGATAGTTTAGAGTCAAAATAATCAGATTTGAAGAAACATTTTAGAAGTTGTAATTAGATAATTCGATTGTTTGAAAGTTTGGCAAATCCTGATTAAGGATTTACACATAAATGACCCTTAAATCCTAAATTATCAGATAATCAGAAAGAGTTTTGTTGTGACGACTCCAAAATCCATTATTTGAAGGCTAATCAGAAGTTCACTATACCCAAACACCAGAAACTGATTATCAGCAACTTGAAAACATAATAATAATATCACTTTCAAAAACCAAAACCAAACAACAAGTTAATATACAATACCTGTCAAATCACTAGCATCTGCACTACCAAGTTGCATATAGCCATCAGAATTAGATATAGCAGAGCCAGAACTCGACCTATTGCTCGTATCTTCATCAAACGCTTTGCGAAAAGCCTGGCTATGGTAGTCATATGCAAGCCCACTGCCACCAAAACCACCACCACCACTACTGACCATAACACTAGCGGCGCCGCCCACTACATTGTCATAGTTTTGTTTTCTTTTTAGTAATTTTGCCTCTTTGTTCTTAATGGAAATGGTCTTCACTCTAGAAACCCTATGATCTTCAAAATCATCAGGTTCGGCTCGAGCATGAAGTGGTGTGTAATTTAGAAGTGATCCTTTGGTTCTCCAACGCGACCCGCATGCATTGCACAATACAGGCTTGTCTGGAGGCCCATTTCGCCAAAGCGGGGTGCCTGCAATCACAATACATTTTCCCAAAATGTTAAAAAAAAGAACTTGAACATATAACATGTATTTATATCTATACTAATAGTTTAATTCCATAACAAATCACAAGAGCCAAACAGGAAACACAGAATCATATATGTGTAATTAGAAATTCCTTTCAAAATTTCCATATATTATAGATTTTTCTTACACTATTACAATTGAATGACTATATAAATAGACATAAATGCAACAAAATCATATTGCATATTCATAGTGAGGGAATGTTAATTTGCTACAAATAACAAAGGCATGAACAAAATACAGAACTTCATTATACAGAACTTCATTATACAGATTCCATTTTAGTTGTGTTTAATGGTTCTTTGGACACTAAAAGCAATCAAGAACAATAAGAACACGAATGAACTAACAGAACCACAGAGAGATGACGGTAGTTCAATCGTCAACATGAAGCGCCTTCAGAAGCGAATTATCAAACAGGTGGTGTGCATTTAGCCAATTTAGCTAGAATTGACTTGAGAATTTGAACACAATTAAGCAACAAACCATTGATTAAACCAGAAGACATCAAAAAGTGGCAACTCTGTATTTGATACTAATAAGTCAAACATCCAATTTTATAAAATAAAGCTCAAATTTCAACCATTTCTTGTGTTCTGCATTGAGAAACAATTGAAGCCACCAAAGGCTCCAATAATTATTCTTATTCAAGATATCATATACATAAATCTCATAACACAGACAATAATCAGCATAATAATCACATATGTTGTCAATAATTGT
>BJCN01166662.1:0-11441 GCA_018326445.1 Flaveria brownii
GCACAACATCAGCTTTCGAGCATGAGTCGGGGATATTGCATGAGACAAGATTCGAGTAATGAAAAGTAATAAGCGAAGAAATGAATGAATGAACGAATGATGATAAAGATAATAATTATAATTATTATCAGTATGTATGTATGATGTATGACAATCTGACGAATGTAAAGTACGAAAAGAAAGTAAGAGAAAAGAAAGAATGTATGAGATGAACGAACGAGTAATGAACGATAATGTACGATGAGAAAGATAATAAACGAGAAATTATTATCTATATGTACATATGATGTGTGATCATGAACGAAAGTAAAGAACGTTTTTTAACGAAAGTAAAGTATTTTATTTATAAAACTAGAACTCACTTAGCAACGCTGACTTTTATGTGTTTCCAGTTGGCGAGTAATGTTGCTGAGGATGGCAGGGGCGGCTACTCGGCTCTTTTTGGATGACATTCTTTTGTTTAACGTTTTTGCATTGTAATACGAACGAGTGATATTTTATAATGAACGATGTATTATTTTGCAAAAGTGTTTATTTAAAGGAAATGAAATGTTTGTTTTAAAAGTTTCCGCTGCATGATTTTAGTAAAGTTATATAATTATGTGTTTTAAGTGTGATGATCGACCAACTGTAAATGTCCCGGGAACGGGGCCTTACATCGGAAGATTTGACACTTAGAGAACTTTTTAGTGATTTTGTCAAATCTTTCTAAGTAACTTTCTCTGTACTTCAGTAGTACTTCAGTATGCATGCTGATAGCTCTTTGATTGCATCAGTCTCTAAATTAACTCTTACATCTAAGTGTGAACATAATACGTGTCAACTAATAAGTCAAAGACAAAGTTAGAACCTGAAAAATGACGCTAGTTACACACCTTAACAACCACTTCATTAAGCGTCCATGACGAGCATATTTTTTCTTAATGCGCCATCTCTCACTGCTCTATTCATGATTCCATGCGTGCGAGAATATAATGTAGGTAGAGAGTGAAAATTCCGGTGATGACAAGTTAGGTTTCCATAACATAATTGAAATAACTCAATTTGGGGCTTCGAATAAAATGATATCCATAGCAATGAAGAAGTCACATAGGTTTGTTGTATTGCATTTTGTCATCCAGAGACATCCACAATGACTAATCTTCTAAGAAAACTAGGGAAATCAAAGAGAGATTTCAATCGAGACTTAATTGACATTTTCACCAACTTGAAACGCACAGATGAAGCCTGTGCAATAGGTTTATTATGAGGATGTTTTTTAACTATGTATCTCATATTGGTTGATTAGTTAGGCTAACCTCTAGTTGACTGCAGGTTGATTCTGAACAATTTTTTTTGCAGGATAATGTTTCTTTCTTTTTTTCTTTTTCTTCTTTTTTTTTGAAGAACATGAAGTAGTGGAAGAAGTCATTCGATGTAGTTGTCATCATAAATATGAAAAATGTTGAGGAGCTTCACTGCAATCCATTAACATAAGAGCATCATTTTTAATTTTTGTATTTTGTTTCAAGCTAAATGTAAGTTCGATGTATCGCTTGAAGGGTTTGTTGAGATTATTAACTAATATTTAGTACTATTCAACTTGAAAATCTTATAATTATTATTATTGAGTAGTATTCATAAATGAGATAGGAAAAAAACAATTTTATATATCACAAATGAGATTGCTCTAGTCTTGTAAGCCCCTGACCCGGAAAGCCCCACAGTTGATCATTCATAGCAAAACAAGGACTTAAAACATTCATTTAGATAAATATTTACAGCAGAGAAGTACATCAAGTTTCAATCCATTACAACATAATTCAAATAAGACATTAACATTGTCTTTAAAATATCAAATAATCTTTAAGAGTTTGTTTAACAATCTTTTGAATCAGGGATGCCAGTCTTCGGTTTCCAAGAAGCTCCAGGTTCATGCTTACATCCACTCAAGTCCTACAGCTCACCTGTCAACTAATATGCATAAAAAGTCAGCTTTACTGAGTGAGTTCTAGGTGTAATGTATCAAGTATTTTTTAGTAAGATATGTTAACTTTATCCTTCAAAATTAATCATCACATAACAGA
Organism: Flaveria brownii; assembly: GCA_018326445.1. Taxonomy (NCBI): domain Eukaryota; kingdom Viridiplantae; phylum Streptophyta; class Magnoliopsida; order Asterales; family Asteraceae; genus Flaveria; species Flaveria brownii. The sequence continues at coordinate 2,067 of BJCN01166662.1, forward strand.
ACATTAATATACATAGATTATCGCTTTACCAATGCTTTGTCATTAAGAATTTTGCTTAATTACTAACTATTACTCTTCTTTACCCATCATTTCCTAGTAATTATTGGTGCCTATGATAAACACAGGACTTTACCGACATGCCAATCCAGGCCTTACTGTCGTAGCCATATAGGCCATTATTGGTGCCTATGATAAACACAGGACTTTACCGACATGTCAATCCAGGCCTTACTGTCGTACCCATACAGACCATTATTGTCATGCCAATCCAGGCCTTACTGACCTGCCTGTTTGGGCCTTTACTTTACTGACATGCCAATCCAGGCCTTACTGTCAAGAGGGCACAACGAATACAACCCTCCTTTGTCATTTGCTTGCAAGGCTTTATTTTACAAAGGTACATATTATGGGCCTAATAATATTTCTTTATGTTTCACTTACATCTTTAGTTATACATATACTTGTACATGATAAGAAATAAACTCTTAGTCTATACATTCACATTTCATCAACAATGAGAAATAAACCATATAACCATCCCTCCGGGGGACAGCGGGGGTTCGGGGGCGGCAACTCCTGATAGCGGGGTTCTAGGGCAGCAGCCCTTAGTGGGGTCCAAGGGGCAATTGGTCAAACAAATCGTCTATTCTGGGTAAAGGGTATTGATTCTTCATGGCCAGCTTATTCTATTCCCTGTAATCTATACACATCCTCATGCTACCATCCTTCTTCCTCACAAACAACACCGAAGCACCCCATGAAGAAATGTTGGGCCTAATGAATCCCTTATCAAGAAGTTCTTGCAGTTGCGACATGAGCTCCTTCATCTTGGACGTGGCTAGACGGTAGGGTGCTTTGGCAATAGGTTGGGCTCCTGATAGTAAATCAATCCGAAATTCTATCTCACTATCCGGTGGTACTCATGGCAGATCCTCCAGGAATATGTCAGGAAAGTCACGCACCACTGGTACATCCGGCAACTCCTTCGCTTTATCTTTAACATCCTTGACATACGCTAGATACGCCCCACACCCTTTTCTCATACATTTCTCCACCTTGATCATGGAAATGATCCTTGGCACTTTGCAGAAGTTATCACCGTAAATCGTAACTGGACTACCATCAGGAGCTGCTAATTGGATTATCTTTTACTGGAATATTATGTTAGCATCATGGGCAGCTAACCAATCCATTCCCAGTACGACGTCAAAACCGCCTAAGGTCATGTCAAACAATTATGCGGGAAAGTAATGACCTCCTAGTTTTATGTGACAATCCTCTAACACCTTGACTATTCTAATGGATTTACCTTAGTTCGTTTCTACTTCAAAAGCGTCATCTATGTCCCTAGTTTGAATATCTAGGGTAGCACAGAAAGATGCAGATACAAAACTTCTACTGGCACCATTATCAAATAATACGGAGGCACAAACATCATTGACGAGAAACATACCAGACACCACGTTCGGGTCTTTCCTTGCCTCCTTCTTGTTCATGGTGAAAGCCCTTACCCTGGCCTTAGGCTTTCCATCATCCCCCTTATCATCATTCCCGCTTGTTCTCGATCTCCCCGACTTAGCCTTCTTGCAATCCTTGCTGTGGTGCCCCGACTCATTACAGTTGAAGCACCTGTTCCATTACAGGCATTCTCTGGCTATATGACCAGTTTTCCTACACCGATAGCATCCATAGATACCCATTCGACATTCTCCTAGATGCTACCACCCACACTTCCCACATTCCTTCATCTCATCAACCCCCTTCACAATCACCTGCTTAGCATCCACCCTTGCTTTCTTGTTCCCCGGTTGATAGCTACCACTTCCGTATCTCTTTCCATTGTTGTTCCAAATCTTTCTTGGTTCGCCCACTGCTACCGACCTCCAATGATCATACAACCTTCCACTGAGATCCACTGCCGACCTAAAAGTTCCAGGTCGGGCAGTGACCATGTCCCTACGAATGTCCAGAGGCAACCCTTGTATGTACTTGTTAATCCTCTTGGATTCAGGAGTCACCAAGTCAGGCACCAGACGTGCCATTTCATTGAATTTCATGGTGTATTCTTGATGTATCATGTTTCCAGCTTCCAAGCTTATAAACTCTTGTTCGATTTTATCAAGTTCTCTTTCCGGACAGTACTTCTCTATCACCAATCTCTTCATTTCAGGACCACTTCATCCTCTTAATATCCTCATTCTCAAAAGAGTCAACGATGTTATCCCACCAACACAGTGCTGGATCCAAAAGTTAATGGGAAGCAAACTTCACTTTTTGGTCTTCCCGACACTCACTGATCCTTAGCACGGCTTCAATTTCCCTAATCCAATACTAGGCAGTAGCATCATTATAAGTACCATCAAATGTTGGGGGCTTACACCTTTGAAAAGCCCCATAGATGCACCCCTTTGCCACCTCCTCAACCTCAGACTTGCCATCATTACCCTTTTCCTCAACCTTGACCACTTTCTTCTTATCGACTTTCTTTAAAACCATATCCTTCTTATCATCACCCTTGACCTGTTCCACAACTTCCTAATCAAGGCGGGCATCACACCAGATAGGATTTAGTGCACCTCTTGGGCAATAGCTTCCTTCAGTATTTCCTTTAACTTTATTGGGTCAGTAGTAGGCTCCTCGGCTTCCTCAACCGGTTTCTTAACTGGCTTTCTGGTTGACCTTCCTGTTAGTTTTACAGCTTTGCTTGCTACTTCTTTTGCCTTAGTAGGGGGCCTTCCCCTAGTGCTCCTCTGAGTGGGCATAGCTGGAACCGCTTTCTTTGGTGCCATCTCTCTATTCCTATAAGATCCAGAATGTAAATATGGTCTGTCAAGGCAAATTCAGATCATGATAAGTTTTGTATTTTTTTAATAACAGTGGCCAGTTATGATTAATTACTTACATAATTTCTCATATCCAAACTCTCCTATCTTGAGCCACACTAACACCTGAACCTACTATCCCTATTCTATGCACGTATAGATCACATAAATTCAGGTAGGCGCAATAGTTAATGTTATCATACCCTATCCTTGATTCTAACTTATGTAACAAGGAACTACCTATCAGAATAAAATCTTGGCATGGAGCTTTTTGGACTGACATCCTTCTACTTGGTCCCATTTTCTGTTTAAGTTTAGGTTTATAAAATAGTTTTCCCAAATCTCTTAAACATTGGCTCTGATACCAACTTGTAAGGCCCCTGATACCGGGAAGCCCCACAGTTGGTCATTCACAGCAAAACAAGGACTTAAAACATTCATTTAGATAAACATTTGTAGTGGAAAAGTACATAAATTTCAATCCATTATAACATAATTCAAATAAGACATTAACATTGTCTTTAAAATATAAAATAATCTTTAAGAGTTTGTTTAACAATTTTCTGAATCAAGGATGCTAGTCTTCAGTTTCCAAGAAGCTCTAGGTCCATGCTAACATCCACTCAAGTCCGACAGCTCACCTATCAACTAATATGCATAAAAAGTCAGCTTAGCTGAGTGAGTTCTAGGTGTAATTTATCAAGTATTCTTTTAGTTAGATATGTTTACTTTACCATTTGAAGTAATCATCACATAACAGAACATTAGTATACACAGATTATCACTTTATCAATGCTTGTCATTAAGACTTTCGCTTAATAATTACCTATTACTCTTCTTTACCTATCAGTTCCCATTTACTATCAGTGCATATGATAAACATATTGACTTTACCGACATGCTAATCCAGGCCTTACTGTCGTACCCATACGGGCCATTACTGTCATGCCAATCCAGGCCTTACTGACCTGCCTGTTCGGGCCTTTACTTTACTGACATGCCAATCCAGGCCTTACTGTCATGAGGGCACAACGAATGCAACCCTCCTCTGTCATTTGCTTACAAGGCTTTACTTTATAAAGGTACACATTATGGGCCCAATAATATTTCTTTAAGTTTTACTTACATCTTTAGTCATACATATACTTATACATGATAAGAAATAAACTCTTAGTCTATACATTCATATTTCATCAACAATGAGAAATAATCCGTATAACCATCCCTCCACAGGATAGCGGGGGTTCGGGGGCGGCAGCCCCTGATAGCGGAGTTCTAGGGGCAGCAACCCCAAGTGGGGTTCAAGGGGAAACACCCCTGGCTTGAAAGCTTATTTTCTTATACAACATATTTTGTTATAGGAAAATTTATTTTCTTGTTAAAAACCTCTTGAAAACTTTGCCTTGAAAATAGCCCTAAAACATGAAAACACTTGTAAATAAGGGGATCTAGAACTCACGTGGTCGATAAGTAACCTTGCGTCTAAGTTATCTAGCCTATGATCAGGTCACACGGTCTGCATAATAGTTAACAGACAAATAGGTCATTATCTACACAGTTTCGCCAGCAATTTCGCTGGTAGTTTCGCTGTCAGATTCTCTATTAGTTTCACTGCCAGTTTCGCTGCTAGTTTCCCATGAGAGTTTTGCTGCCAGTTTTGCACTGCAATTTCGCTGCCAGTTGTGCCCAACTTTCGTTGGAATTTCCTACGTTTGCAAGATATACTGGTCAACCTAAGCATTATCAAGGTTACTAGCGAAGCTATAGTTTCGCTGGAACTTCTCTTAGTTTCGCTGGAAGAACTACTAGTTTCGCTGATCGGGCTCACAGTTTCGCTGGACGTATAAAAATGATGAACCAACCCATTTTTAACCCAAAATCTTAACTTTTTACGTCCAAAACCTTGGTTTTTCATCCATCAAACTATATCTAAGCATTTACATGATTTCATAAGTAAAAATGTGACATTTATGTGATTCTTGTAACTGTTCCAACCCAAAACCCTAGTTTCCAGATCTGTTCTAAAAATGATGTTTGGGGGACAATTATTACCTGAAATCCTTGCTACTTCTTCATTTTTTGATGCCCCAATACTCAGGTCTTCAACCCTTAATCCACCAAGCCTCTAACCTTGATCTTTCCTCATGTTCCTTCTCTACTCTCTCTCTAGAATCCTTGTTACTTGGGTTGCAAGTGTGTGTGTGTTGTGGTGCCTGATTAGGGTTGTTTAAGGGTGGTAATGGGCTCTTAAGCCCATCTATCACTTAATCCATGGATCCAAATAGGTCCATAATCCATGTAGATATAAATATAAATATATATATTTTTATCTCCCGACTTGACCCCGTTATTACTAAGTTGATTACTTCGATATTTCGGGGCATTACATGAGTTTTCATCAAAGACTAATTTTTTAGAACAATAGTAATAGAAAGTTGTTAGACAGTAACAGAAAGTTTAAATTATGAAAAATCACTATAACTTGAGTACATGGATTGGAAACTTACTAAATAGACCAGTTAAAGTACAATCACCATGAAAATTGATTTAAATGAAACAGGTGGATGATTATGAGGAAAAGGAATGGCAAGCACTTAATTAACACAATCAGCAAATGATTTAAGATGAAATTGAATAACAATTAAAACAATACTAAACATTCAACAATAAGAAAATGAAGAAGAATAGAATACAAATTGGTTCTGATTATCAACAACTTAGAACAAATTAACTGCATATTAAATCATTCATAATATTTTTGAATGATTAAATACAAAGTGTAAATAATATCAAATAACACTATTAACTAAAGCATCATGATTCAACAATATAAACCAGTCACCAAATTAGATATACTTGTAAGAAATTAAGAATAGAAACATAATTCCCAATTTAAATATAAACCCTAAATTCTGAAAAATCATCGTAACTTGAGTAAAGGGATTGGAAACTTACTAAAAAGATCAGTTAAAGTACAATCACCATGAAAATTGATTTAGATAAAACAGGTGGATGATTATGAGGAATAGGAATGACAAGTACTTAATTAACACAATCAGTAAATGATTTAAGATGAAATCAAACAATAATTAAAACAATACTAAACAAACAACAGGAAAAAATGAAGAAGAATAGAATAAAAATTGGTAAATAACATCAAATAACACTATTAAGAAAAGCATCGTGATTCAACAATATAAACCAGTCAGCAAATTAGATATACTTGTAAGAAATTAAGAACAGAAACATAATTCCCAATTTAAATGTAAACCCTAAATTCTGAAAAATCACCATAACTTGAGTAAAGGGATTGGAAACTTACTGAAAAGATCAGTTAATGTCCAATCACCATGAAAATTGATTTAGATGAAACAGGTGGATGATTATGAGGAAAAGGAATGACAAGTACTTAATTAACACAATCAGCAAATGATTCAGGATGAAATCGAACAATAATTAAAACAATACTAAACAAACAACAGTAAAAAATGAAGAAGAATAGAATAAAAATTGGTAAATAACTTCAAATAACACTATTAAGAAAAGCATCGTGATTCAACAATATAAACCAGTCACCAAATTAGATATACTTGTAAGAAACTAATAACAGAAACATAATTTCCAATTTAAATATAAACCCTAAATTCTAAAAAATCACCATAACTTGAGTAAAGGGATTGGAAACTTACTAAAAATATCAGTTAAAGTACAATCACCATGAAAATTGATTTAGATGAAACATGTGGATGATTATGAGGAAAAGGAATGACAAGTACTTAATTAACACAATCAGTAAATGATTTAAGATGAAATCGAACAATAATTAAAACAATACTAAACAAACAACAGTAAAAAAATCAAAAAGAATAGAATAAAAATTGGTAAATAACTTCAAATAACACTATTAAGAAAAGCATCGTGATTCAACAATATAGACCAGTCACCAAATTAGATATACTTGTAAGAAATTAAGAACAAAAACATAATTCCCAATTTAAATATAAACCCTAAATTCTGAAAAATAACCATAACTTGAGTAAAGGGATTGGAAACTGACTAAAAAGATCAATTAAAGTACAATCACCATGAAAATTGATTTGAGAAACAGGTGGATGATTATGAGGAAAAGGAATGACAAGTACTTAATTGACATAATCAGCAAATGATTTAAGATGAAATCAAACAATAATTAAAACAATACTAAACAAACAACAGTAAAAAAATGAAAAAGAATAGAATAAAAATTGGTAAATATGACTATCAACAACTTAGAACAGATTAACTGCATATTAAATCATTCATAAGGTTCTTGAATGATTAAAGACAAAGTGTAAATAACATTAAATAACACTATTAAGGAAAGCATATGTGATTTAACAATATAAACCAATCACCAAATTAGATATACTTGTATGAAATTAAGAACAGAAACATAATTCCCAATTTAAATATAAATTTTACAAAAGAAATGCATCCATAAACAACAAATTTATCAAAACCCTAGTACTGTTTAACAACATAATAAAATAAAATCAAGGAAAAAACAATATGCCCTAATAGGATCAACCAAATCATTCACCAAAACGAAATCAAATATCAACCATCGCTAATGAAAACAATATTAATAAGATTAAAGAACAAAGCGGCCACATTTACGAAATCGTTTACCAAAACGAAATCAAATAGCAACAATTAGTTACGAAAACAATACTAAGCATTATGAAGATGAAGAAGGTTACAATATAAAACATCAATTAATCTAGAGGGGAAAAACAAACTTACAGATCTATTCAGTGATCTAGAACACTGCTGATACGTAAGAAAGAAGATCTACAAGCGATGGAGGATGATGAAAGAGATAGACAATGTTTAGCCGAAGAGATGCCTTCAAAATAGAAGCAGCGGTGTAAGAAGATAATAGGTAAATTAGGGTTGGGGGAGACGAATGTGAAAAGGGAAGGGAGGAGGTGGTTTATTTGTGGAATACCTGATTTCACAATATAACCCGATAATTTCACAATATAACCTGATAAAGATCCGCGTCCAAATGTGAGCGGGAAATGAAAAAAAAGGATTGATAAGCTGACACGTGGCTGAGACATGGGTTAAGAAATTACCATGTGGCACCAAAAAGCTTGATTTATTAGATAGGATAGATGAGATGTAATTACTTCTCATAATGTAGGGTGTGATTCGGGACCATAATGTGGTCCAAAACATAACTCGAAGCTAGTATTACACAATAAATGGGTCGCAAACTCACCTTAACAATTTGAGTAGACTCTCCTGATAATTTATGTTCTTAAAATTTCAATCTCTACCGATCAGTACTTGAATAATTAGAATATTCTACGACTAATTTCACCATCTACTTTTTTAAATGGTAAATATATGATCCTATTTTGAAAAATACATGTTAACTTTAATTGGGCTCATGTATTCGTACAGCTAATAAAAACCTCTTGTTCAACCTAAAACATGTTTGCTTTGAGTGATGCTAGAACCTAAAATATTTTCATTTTTAATTGTCTTCGATGCCCCACATCAAGCTAGGGATCGTTGGTTTCACCATCTACTTGACTAGTTCAACTATAATTATTTTAATAAATTATAGAAAGTTTATAAGTTTTGCAATTAAACAGTGTATTTCTTTTCATCCTAATCAGTTTTATTGTTGATTTTAATCAAAGGTTGATGTTCAAAGCATATTTTTTTCTAAAATTTTATTCTTATGTCTAAATCAATCGAAGCTTACATAAGGTTAGATGATCAAGCTTAAAATTAAACTAGTATGTTATCATTATCTTCCTATTATAATAAAAAAATTACTAATATAAACATGACATCATTATATTTATTCTTAATAAATTTTCCCCGCTTACCTCTATTATTAAAAAGTCACATCAATTACTAATAATATTATTTAATTCTTTTTAGCTTAAATTGTTTTTATATAAATTAAGAAAATACCCTTTGATTAACGTAATTTCTAAAGTAAATAATTTTTTATAAAATAAAATATTTTTCTAAACATCATACGTTTTGATAGGTTCAAAATGGATCAATATGTGATGATATTGTAATGTAATGATTAATATAAAGACAAAGTAATCAAACACAAGCAAATACTTCAAAATTCATAGCTGTTTTCATTGATAGTAATTACAAATGGATACATGTGTAAAGTGAATAATAACAGAAAGTCTAACTGTCTCGAACCCCTGCAAAAATACACATGCTATCCTATTTATACTAAAAATGAAAACAAAGGAACATATTGTAAAACCCGGATATTTTAAAAAGATTGTAAGAGGAGAATAAAAAGAAGAAAATGTAATTTAACCTAAGTAGAGGGGTTAAAAGTGTTCAAAAGGACAAAACTTTGAGAAGTTGGTGGATAAAGCAACATGGCCGCCCATGCCATGTTACTTTTCACCCTTTCATTCGGATTATAGAGAGAGAACAGAAAGCTTCGGGTTCTAGAGAGAAGAAGAAGAAGAAGTTCGAAGGTAAGTATTTTGTGCTAATTGGTTCGGTTCTTGGAGGTTCTATA
>BJCN01166685.1:3150-13583 GCA_018326445.1 Flaveria brownii
ATGTATCAGCTCTGGCATTGCATCTTGTTTTTTGAGTAGATAACTAAAGGTTGCATGATTATTGTAAATGATTGTTTTTGAAAGGACGAGATACAAGTGGAATTTATCAAACGTGAAGATTACCGCTAGAAGTTCTTTTTTGGCTGTGGTTTAGTTTTCCTACGTATCGTTTAGGATTTTGCTCGCATCATAAATTAGGTGAAATTGCTTTTCTTTCTTTTGGCCTAGCACGGCTCCTACCGTGAAATCGCTTGCGTCACACACGAGTTCAAAAGGTAATGTCCAATCAAGGGAAACCATGATAGGAACTATTACCAATCTATCCTTTAACAATTGGAATGCAATAATGTATTCATCAAAAAAATATAAATTGCACGTTTTTTTCAAGTAGTTGAGTCATTGGTCGTGCGATTTTGGAGAAATTGATAAAACGTCGATAGAATCCTGCATGACCTAGGAAGCTTCTGATTGCTTTCACGGATGTGGGATGTGTAAGTTTGGAAATAGTGTTGACTTTGGATTGATCAACCTCAAGTCTTGATTTAGAGATTTTGTGTCCTAACACTATTCCTTCCGTAATCATGAAATGGCATTTTTTCCAATTTAATACAACGTTAGAATCTTCACATCTAACAAACATCTTTTCTTGGTTTTCCAGACATTGTTTGAATGAGTTTCGAAAGATGGAAAAGTCATCCATGAAAACTTCCATGGAATATTTGATCATGTCATGAAAGATTGCTACCATGGTTCTTTGAAATGTAGTAGGGGCATTGCACAATCCAAAAGACATTTGTCGATATGAAAATATGCTATATGGGCATGTGAATATTGTTTTCTTTTAATCTCCGAGAACAATTGGAATTTGGAAATAACCTAAGAAACCATCAAGGAAATAATAGAACATTTTTCCCAATATTCTTTCAAGCATTTGATCAGTAAATGGCAGAGGGAAGTGATCTTTCCTTATGGCATCATTGAGTTTGTAATAGTCGATGTAAACTCTCCATCCATTAACCATACGAGTCGGAATTAGCTCATTTTTCTTGTTGGTTACAACAATTATTTCTTCTTTCTTTGGAACAACTTGGATGGAATAGGCCCAAGGTGAATAAAAAATATGGTAAATCAAACCTGCATCTAGCAATTTTATTACTTATTTCTTCACAACCTCTTGTATGCTCGGATTTAAATGTTTTTTTGGCTAAATGACGGATTTGAAGTTTTCCTCCATTAGAATTTTATGAGTGCAAAAGGATGGATTGATTCCCTTGAAGTCTATAATTTTCCAAGCAATTACTCGTTTATCTGCCTTGAGCATATTTAGCAGCTTGTTCTACTCATCATTGGATAAGGTCGATAAGATAATCAAAGGAAGTTGAGTTGTGTTTTCAGGAAAGTCATTTCGAGATGAGACGAGTGTTCGTTGAGTTCTAAAACTAGAGGATCTTCGATAGACGATTTGGCTTTAGGTTCTAATTCTTTTTCAATGATGTCAAATGCTTCTTGATGAGATGATGTTTCTTCAACTTCACAACTGGAATGGCTTATTCTTCACAGATGCGTTTCATTGTTCGGACTTCTATTAATTGAGTGTTCCAAGCTTTATTTTCGAGGTTTGGCTCAAATGACAGCTTATGATTGAATCATATACATCAATGAAATAGAGTGAGTCATCGTGATGTTGAGGATTCATGGATCATCCTATATTGAATGTTACTTCCTCCTCATCCACTCGAAGTGTAACTCTACCGGTGCAAACATTAATGAGAGATCAAGCGGTTAATAAGAAAGGCTGACCTAGGATAAGAGAAACATTCTCGTCCTAATCCATGCCAAGGATTACAAAATTAACAAGAAATATGCATTTGTCGATGTTAACTAATAGGTTTCAACGATGCCCCTCGGATATTTGACGGAACAATCAGCTAACCTGATGCTCATACGAGTTGGTCTAGGTTCACCTAAGTTTAACTTTTTGAAAACCACATAAGGCATGAGATTAATGTTAACACCTACGTCAGGTAAGGCGTTACTAACAGACAGATTTACTATTAGGCACGGTATGGTAGAACTTCCTGGATCAGTTGTCTTTTTAGGTAGTTTGTTTTGAAGAACTGCAACCGTTCCTTATTAAGAACTATATGTGATAACTCTTCTAGTTTCTTTTTGTTTGACATCACCCCCTTTCAGAACTTAGCGTAATTGGGCATTTGAGCTAAGGCAACCACCAATGGTAGGTTGATTTGGAGTTGCTTGAACAACATTAGGAACTTGCTATATTTTTCCTCCATTAATTGTTGTCTTAAACGACTAGGATATGGAGGTGGTGTAACATAAGGTGGTGGTACGTATTTATTGGTTGGTTCTTCAACAACAACATGTTTCTTTTGCTTATCACTTGCATTACTTGGAGTTTATGTTTCAACTTCTTCCAAGATAGGTTGTAATGCAGGTGCATCACCCTTAGTGGTCTTGCCACTTCTTGTGATGATAGCTTCATTTGTGCATTAGGGTTTGTCACAGTGTTGCTAGGCAAAGCACCTTGGATTCTTTCAGATAGCTATTGTGCTATCCGACCTACTTGGTGTTTAATGGTTTACAATGATGCTTTGTTGTTTTTAATGAGAAACTCATTTCTTTGGAACCTCTCATCGTTTCTTCGATCTGATTTCCCGATGTATTCATCTGTGGCTTGTGTGGTTATCAACAATTACTACAATAAGTCTTCCATGGATGATGCTCCACGGTCTTGGTTACTGCTACTTGGACCTTGATATGGTGGTTTTTGTTGTTGGTAGGGTGACCTTATATTGAATCCAAAGGATGATTGGTTGTTGCTAGATTCTCTGTAATTCGAGTTGACTCTCGAATTTGAGTTGTTGTATGAGTTGCTTGGACCTCTTACGTAATCAACATCTTCAACCATCATGACGCTTTGTGGACATTCATTGGTTTTGTGAGAATCTCCACATGTGTTGCATCGTATTAAGGTCTTCTTTAACTCGGCTTGCAGTTGTTTGAATCGTTTGGTTAGGTCTTCTAATTGGGCTACGACTAGGGTTTCAGAGCCTACTTGATGAATACCTTTAGAACTGGGTATTTTCTTAAAGGATTGTAAGCAAAGCTTTTCTTAGCTGCTTTCTCTAGGGCTTGGTATGCTTCGGTTGGCGTGACACTTTTAATCTCCCCCACACTTTAATCAATGGCTTGTTTGTGTGCTCCACTGATTACAGCATAAAAGATTTGACACTACATCCACAGATCAAGTCCATGATGTAGGAATCTCTAAAGGAGACCTTCATATATTTCCCATGTTGCGTGTAATGATTCATCATCATCTTAGCGGAAGCTTGAGATGTTACTTTTTAATTTGGCAGTGCTATCGAGCGGAAGTACTTCAAAAGAAATTATTCAGGCATTTCCGCCTATGTAGTGATAGAACTAGGCGGAAGCGAATCAAGGCAGTCAATGGCTCAGCCTCAAAGTGAGAATGGAAAAAGTCGTAGTCTAATTTCATCGAACAGTTACTGATTTTGAAAGTTGCACAAATATGAAGATTTTGAGAGATGTGAGGGTTATGATCTTCGTCTTGCAATCCGTGGAACTGAATAGAGTTTTCTACGAGTTGGATAATACTAGACGTAGTCTCTAAATTGTTGCCTGCTATTGTTGGTTGGACAATGCTAGACTCATAACCATCGATTGGGGCGTGACATAATGTGTCAACTTCATTTCCTAATCTTGGTTAGCCGTGTCTTCTTCCAATAGTGTACCTTCAAAAATGTCTTCTTTGATGATTGTTGATGTTTTTGTGGTCTGATATGTGTTTATATACGTGTGTATACATATATATATATATATACACACACACACATATATATATATATATATGTATATGTATATATACACACATATATGTATATATATGTATGTGTGTGTGTGTGTATATATATATATATAAGTAATGGATTTTATACAATTAGCTTTAGAATTTTAAAAATGATTTTCACTTTATGACTAACTACACACACAGTAGGAAAGTGTACCTATTGGGTAGTAGTATAGCTTTTGGTAAGTGCCAAGTATCGATCCATGGACACCAAAGCTCCTACGACTAAGTCTTTGTCATTATCTACTCGATGAAAGATGATTTGTGAATAATATGATTAACTAATTAAACTAATGGAAGAAAGTAGACGAAGATGGAGATAATCAATTAGTGGAAGATATCACTTAGACTTTAAATCCGATTAACAAAACAATGACAACATACATGAAACTTTGGCGAGATCATCTTCTACGCATGAAACATGGATGTAAATTAGACTCCTATCAAGGTTATCTAATTATATAACTTGCTGAAAAGCTAAAACGATAAACACATAATAGCAACCTAATTTTATGCCATCAAGACCCAATGATATTATTAATCCAAAGTTAAAGATGGTTAGGACTCCCGTCGATCATACCAAACCCATAAAATATTTGGAAAGTTAACACGATAAACACATGATAACCACCTCAATTCACGTAATGTAACAATAGCTATGTAGATCCTTCAATTTATGAATGTTCTAATACAAATACACGAATCATAAATATGCTTGTTATATATGATTACATATACACGATGTTAGGAGATATTCATAACAAACACGATGGTTTTCGCAAACATGTGTATAAGAATGCACACTTGTTCAACTTGACTAAATAATCAACCATCATTTACTATTCCTAGTTAAATTCCATAAACCACACACTAATGTATGCATTTTAAGAATAGATGTTCTAAAGCACAAGGTTTTCCAACAATATGTGATTATAGCACCATAAGATTCATCATTTCATCAAGTTTAACAAGGATACACAATCATTGAAGAACATTCATAACCTTGTAATAAGTATTAACTTAATCATCACCAAAAGTTACATGTAAAATGTCAAAGTATGCTAAGCTTCATCTAATCTAAGTGATAAAGAGTGTTTAGCCAATGACTCTTATAAAAACTACAACCAAACTCATAACAATTGAAGAAAACCAAAGATGAGTGGAGGTGGGTTATGCGGAGTTGAATCTTCCTTTGAAATGCTTGAACTTCAACCTAGCTTGAAGTCTTAAAAGAACTCCTTTAAAGTTACCACAATAATAGAGAAAAACTAGGGTTTATGCTTCCAAATTCATCTCTCCCAAAATAAAGAAGAAGAAAGGCTTAAAAGGGGGTCTGGTGTGTGTTATGGCTATGACAGAATCAGTCATGACCATAATGCGCAGGAAAAAGGGACCTGATGCATGTTATGGTCATGACAGAATCAGTCATGACCATTACAACCTCTAAACTTCAAAAATCTTCATGCATTTCTTGTCGTTCTCTTTTGAAATCATCAAGTAACCATCCAAAACGACAAAATCCAAATTAAGTACAATTATGTATAGATAGATGAATTTAATTTGTAACAACAAAAACATTTAAGATGGGGAAAGATATGCATTATTAATATATATATATTTATTCACATATCATGGCCTTTCATGTAACCTTTGATGGAAAAGTCATTCGGGTTTCGAAAGAGGCAAAACGAGTTCAGGACTAGACGAGTCTGACATACACTAACTTAAGAAAGCATATACTAAGTAAGGCTTAGAATGAATCAGACAAATGTAACTAAACTAACTAACTAAGACAAACTAACTTAAATTAATCTAACTAACAAGATAAAACAAAGTTAAACAAAATATATTAACAAGATATAAACGTGATAGTAAAAAAAATTAGGTTGTCTTTCAAAACGGTCGGGTGTCCTGAGCAATGGTGCTAGAAACTTGATGTGCACAAATGGGTTATATATTTTTGATAAAAGATTTATGCATAGATTTAGTTTTATTTGTTATTACTTATACTAACTATACACCTAAAAGGCAAGTGTACATACCGTGTGGTAATATAGTGTTGGTAAAAACCGTGTATCAATCCATGAACACACCAAGCCTACTCAACAACCTTTATAATTAACTATCAGATTTAGTTTTGATTTTGAGAAAATGATAAGTTGCATTGGTCTAACTATAGTTTTATGGTTTTTAAAACAATAATTAAAGATAAAAGTAAAAGTAAAATTGAGACTTTTAGGTTTTAAACAGGGAATTAAGTTTATCATCCTAATTAGATTACACTTTTGTAACTATGATGAATGTTGTGGTGTGATTAAAATTATAAGTTAAAGTAGTTATGTTGATGTTTATAAATGTGAGCCAACGCGGATTTCTCGTCTGCCAGCTCCATAGTGATATGGACATCAACATCGAGTAACTTATAATACTAATCCTCCAAACCACTAGTAATATAGCTAATACTTGTGCACCCTTTCAACATATGATTTTTGAAAAAATAACTTAATGTTAAAAAGAGAGTTGATCATGTTTTTTTTAACATACTATTAATTTTAGAAAACCATAACAATTATTGTAGATTTCTCATACTAATAAAAGGGAGCCCGTAAATGCTCAAAATGTTAAGGTTATATGATTTCTAATAACCAGTTTCACGAAAAAAAACTATTTCATATGTTTTTCAACCTTGTATTGCATTCACAATTACAAACCATAAGTTTACAACTTCCCATTCAAATATAGATACTACCCATCAAAAGTTTACCCAAGCTTACCATTACACTAACATAACATAAATCACACAATTAGTTTATCAAGAATTACATAAGTTTCATCCAATTAAGATGATAATAATATTTTAGCTCAAAATAAGCTTGAACATAACAACAAACAACATAGAAGATAGATACAAAATTATTGGTGAAATGGAGCAATTAAACCGATAATCCATAATGGATTATGTTTAATTAATCTCGAGCTTCTTTCAAGTGTTGTATGCACCTCCCAAGCCTCCCAAGGGTCTTCAAGTCTTGAATCTCGAGAGAAATCAGCAGGATAACCCTACACCAAAAGCTCTCTTAAATGATGGACATAAGCCTCTATCTATAGGCTTTTTGGAGCGTTTAAGCACGACCCGATGCTAGTACAGTGCTTACGAAAGTTGGTCAGTCTTACGTGTAGAAGTGGTCGAGCATGACCCCATGTTCCATGGGGCACAACCCCGTGTTTGAGGTGAGGCACGACCTCATGCTTACTTTTGGGGGACATAACTTTTTGTCTTGTCAGATTTCCAAACACGAGGGTGTGTTTTAGTCTGGGCATAAGGGGCGTGCTTAATAAGGCATGTCTCCATGCTTGGACTTTGAATCTCGATTTTCTTTAAATTCTTGTTAAGTATGCTCCTTTTGTCCACCTTAGCCGTTAGAACACCTAAAAACACAATTTAACATTTTTAAGTTCATTTTCATCATTTTAAGCAATATATTAAGGAATAATTTATGTGTTTTTGATATGTTTTCTATGTATAATTTAGAGCACATCATTGATGTATGTGGAGACTGGCCTATAGGAAGTGGGTGCTATGCGATAGTAACTTCCCAACTAGGTTAAACTGGAAATTCTATAGAATGGTCCTACCATATATGCCATATGGAGCAAGTTGTTAGGTCATAAAAAGGACATTATTGATGAGAATGTTAAGGTGGATGTGTGGCACACAAGGTTAGACCAAATACAAAAGAATATTTTAGAGAGAGATTAAGAGTAGCTAGTATAACGGATAACAGAAGGGAGGACATATTAAGATGGTTTGAGCATGTGAAGAGGAGATAGATGATGAAACCAGTTAGAGCAGTGGAGACCCATATTGTTGAGGGGAGGATGAGTAGAGACAGGCTCAAACTGACTTGGAAAAAGACGGCTAGACTAGATCTTCTAGGGTTGCACCCGTTAGAGGACGTGATCCAAGATAGGGGTATGTTAAGACGTAGGATTAAGGTCAACGATATCTAGGGAAGGATTTAGATGTGTCTTAGCTAGTACACCATGTGTGTTAGTACCAGATTGTTATGTCATTTTTGCTTTTTATTGATTGTTGTATCTTATTATATGTTGCATGTTTTTTGTTGTCAATTTTGTATATTGATTATTTATGAATCCTACTACATTATTCCTCTATTATATATTAATTGCTCAATTTGTGTTGCGTCATTGGATATTGTCATTGTATGTTTTTGTTTATCATTAAAGGGTGTTATTAAAGGGTGTTGCCTATGATATGATTCTAGTGGGCTGCTATATGTTGATTGATTGCCTCTCGAACATTATGTTATCTTCTAATTACATGCTTTGGTCCTATTGTTTTCCTTCGAGTTGGAGGTCTTGCTGGAAGCAACCTCTTTATCTTTGTTATGTATGATATTTACTGGGTTTGATTATGGTTATGGTTTTAGGAACTGATGTAGATCCAAACCGATGCTACAGTACTTAATTTACTTTTACATCTTGGTCCGGACAAGTGTTATAGCCATAATCCAAACCTATTTCACAACGTTCCCTTTTTAAGTAATTTAACCGGGTAGGTGGGTGTCACTGCTCTAATATGCTCCATTTGTGGGGCACTTGCGGGTTACCCATCAATATAAATGATATATATGTATAGAGATGTTTAGTATGTAAAGTTATTTTTCGAACAAATTGTACAAAGTAATATGGCAATTGACCTGGGTCATCAATGACTCGCATAAAAGAATAAATTATCACGCATGAAGGGGCGTGGAAAGATAAATTAGAATAGTTTATAATTGTTGATTTTTTAAAAATTCTTTTTTTTAAACTCATATAACTTTTTCATACGTTATTATTTTTTTTTAAAATTATTTAATAAAATCAATCGGTTTATAATTTTGCTACACTTAAAGAAACAATTTTATAAAAAACACTTATGTTATGTGCATATAATTTGTATGATTATTATTTGATGCAATTATAAACATAACTTACATAATTTTCAAATAGCTTACGTAATTAATTTATAACTTGAGTAATCATTATTACATGTAGTCATATACATATGATGCGTAATTATAAATAAGTGTGTGATTATAATTTTGAATAGGCTATTAGCTTTGACTTTTTAATTAGTTTTAGTGCAATCCAAATAATTTAGTTAGTAAAGGAGCTAAACAGCTAAACCTTAAACGTTACATGTCTTTTTAAACTAAACAAACAAACAAACAAACAAACAAACATACCCAGTGTATCCCGCTGAAAAGTAGGGTCTGGGGGGTATGTGGTGGCAAGTCTTTCCTCTATCCTGAGAGATAGAGAGACCGCTACCGAAGAGACCCCCGACTCGTTCACAAAGGCAGTACCCATAACAATCATAATACATATCATACAACACATAGTTAAATAACATATACATAATTAGATAGTGCGCACATCATAAAAAGCGACGTGTAACACCCAAAATGGGTAGATGAATGAAAACCTCCCCCTGCCGCGGGCGGTCCCGCCACATGTAACCGTAACCCGACCCACCCACAAATCCCACTAAAAGTCCTTAATTTTTATTCGACGCCTCCACTCACTCCTATCCTCGATCATGTGTTCAGAGAGGTGCAAGTCTATCATATCTCACCTAATAACCTCATCCCAAGTCAACCTAGGTCTACCTCTACTCCTCCTACCCTCTACGCTGATGTTCTCTAATGCTCTAACAGGTGCTGCCATCGTTCTCCTCCACTCACTCCTATCCTCGATCATGTGCTCAGAGAGGTGCAAGTCTATCATATCTCGCCTAATAACCTCATCCCAAGTCAACCTAGGTCTACCTCTACTCCTCCTACCCTCTACGCTGATGTTCTCTACTCCTCTAACAGGTGCTGCCATCGTTCTCCTCTTCACATGTAACATGTATTTTTAAACTAACAAACGTAAAAGTTTAAATAGTAATAAAAAAATAAAAATAACAGATTTGAATTTCTTATCAAGAATCAAGGAATAGTTATATGCATAGAAGACAAGATTAAGTAGGCGAGGTCCCACGTTTATATTTATAACTATAACTATAATGAGAAGATAAAGGTATATACTTTTATTTCATTGTTTTCTCCGTCTCTTCAATTTAAATATAGTAACTTTTTATAACATATTTGCCTTCGAGTGTAACTAACATTTCTAGAATATTATATTATTTTTAAAATTTTAATTTGCCCTTTTCATTCATGCATTTTAATATTTTATTAATTAACATCTTCAATGTTTTCAAAATTCTCACATAAAACTTTAATATCATACATACAAAATCATGTATTTGTCCTTTCCTCTTGTCTTCAAGCAACGTTTTCTTTCTTAATGGCTTTCGTCTTTGAGTTTTGACCTTCTCTTGTATTTTCAACTTCATAGGGGATAAAATCCCTCGAATGATAGATCGAATTGAGACTGTAGCTTAGTTGAGATGCTCGTAAGATATTTGGACCACTTATTAAGACCTCAAACCAACCTATACTCAAATGACCTTGAGCGTAAGTAAAATTCA
>BJCN01166714.1:0-12131 GCA_018326445.1 Flaveria brownii
ACATCTGAAAGGATGAGGACGGAGATGGAAAGTGATCAAACTCAGTATTCTATTCACAAGAAGACCCTAAGAAGAAAGCAAATTGACTGCATTATATGTGGCAGTACTCTCATCTGGCTAGGGATTGCATCTATAATCCCAAAAGTACTGTCAACATAACAAAGAAGAAGAATTCTGAGAGGAGAAAGAAGAAGAAAGCTTCATAAGAAATCTGTGTTTCTTTCGGAAGCTCCAAAATGAAAATTAAGACAAGTGAAAAATTGTCTTCAGAAGAAAATTTGTCTCGGAAGAAAGGAATGCTTCCGAAGCATTGAAGCTTGCTGTAGTGAAAGCAATATCCGAAGGGTTAGTTTCCAAAACTTCCAAAGTTATAAAAGCTTCTAAAGCTTTGAAGATCAAGTCTAATATTCTAAAGATGGTGTGGAAGATAAATGAAGACCATGTGACTGAGAATTCTTCATTAACAACAGCAAATGATCCCGAAAGTCTTAGTATAGGATCAATTACTGTTGTGTTGTCTTCAGCTCATTTTGAACAGCCCAAGACCACTGAGGCTTGGGTTTCCAAATGTAACTAACTCTCTTCTATTATGCAGGAACAACTGAGGACCAAGAAAAATGTATGGATTATTGATAGTTGTTTTTCCAGGCACATGACAGGCAATGGCTTTTTGCTCCAAAACTTTAAAAGAATTGATGGAGGACCAGTTGCTTTTGGAGGAGATGCTGGAGGTTACATTATACGAAGGGTAAGGTCACAAATGGTAAGCTTAGCATTGAGAAGGTAAAGTTTGTTAAGGAGCTTGGATACAATTTACTGAGTGTATCCCAATTTTCTGACCAAATACATAACATGCTCTTTACTGAGCATGAGTGCATTGTTCTCAAGCCCGGGGTGGTCATTCCTCAAGAGCACATCCTGCTTAGAGTACCTCAAAAAGGGAACATGTACAAGATGGATTTGCAGGAAACATCCCCTTCAGGAGAAGATTCTTGCTTTCTATCTAAGGCTAATAGTGATGAGTCTTTCCTTTGGCATAAAAGAATGTGTCATGTAAACTTTAAGAACATAAAAAAATTAATTAAGAATTATTTGGTAACTAAAATGTCAAAGAAAGAGTCTACAAGTGATGATCACTGTGTTGCATGCCTGAAAAGGAAACAACACTTGGTGTCTCAAAGGCTAAAGGAAAAGAACTCTGTCACTACTCCTTTACACTTATTACACATGGATCTCTTTGGCCCCACCAGTATAATGAGTCTATGAAGGTCCTTAACTGTTTAGTGATCACAAATGATTTCACAAGATTCACTTGGGTTTTCTTCCTTAGAACTAAGGATGAAACTCCTGAGATCTTGAAGAACTTCATTCTGAAAATTAAGAATCAAAGTGATCATAAGGTCAAGACCATAAGATGTGATCAAGGAACTGAATTCAAGAACCAAATCCTTGACACATTTTGTGATGAAAAAGGTACTACAAGGCAATACAGTGCTCCCAGGACTCCTCAGCGAAACGGTGCTGCTGAGAATAGAAACAAGACACTTATTGAAGTTGCAAGAACCATGTTGTCTGACTCTCAACTGCCCATCACCTTCTGGGCAGAGGCAGTTAACACTGCCTGTTATGTGCAGAACAGAGTTTTAGTAGTCAATACTCATGATAAGACTCCTTATGAACTGTGGCACAAAAGAAAAACTTTCATTGGTTTTCTCAGATCATTTGGATGTCCCTGCACCATCTTGAATACCAAATATCAAGTAGCCAAGTTTGCTGAGAAATCAGATGATGGACACTATTGGATACTCTTCCCAAGCTAAGGCTTATAGAGTATACAATCTTAGAATTAGATTGGTTGAAGAATTAGCCAATATGATCTTCAATGAGCACATTCCTTGTATGAAAGTTTCTGGTCCTGGTTGACTATTTGATCTTGATTTAGTTACCAACTGTTTTAATTAACCTTATGAAGATGTTTCAGGATCTACAGATAATACATCAACAAAAGATCCTGGCCCAAGTTGAGAAGACCAAGTAAAAATACTGCTTTGGCTCCAGTTGTAACTAACCTGCAGGAGAAGCTCCTATCAGCATAACAATGACAAATCAAGTTGATCAATCTGAAGTGCCTAAAAATTCCAGTTCAGAGGCATAAAACACAAATGAAGGAACTTCAAATGTAGGAGGACATAGTAGTGGTGATAGTGATCAAGAATTTCTTGATGCTGACAACCACTCCATTGAATACAACACCAATGATGTCACACACACATTGGATCAAGCTTCTCTTGATAAGTGTGCTGATGTGGTGGGAGACACTTCATTGCCAGATCTAAACTTCTCAAATTTAGACATGTCTAATCAACTTGATATGATTTCTCAACGTAGGATCCACAAGTCACACCCTACCATAAACATCATTGGAGATGTTGACAAAGGGGTGAGAAAAAGAGGACAAACCCATTACAAAAATGTTTGTCTCTACTCTTGCTTCTTGTCCCAGATATAGCCAAAGAAATTTGATGAGGCTTTGAAGGATGGAAGTTGGATTAAAGCAATGCAAGAGGAGCTGCTTTAATTCAAAAGACAAAAGGTTTGGAGCCTGTGCCCTCTTCCTCAAGTGAAGACTATCATAGGAACCAAATGGGTGTTTAGGAACAAGAAAGATGATAGAGGATTTATCATTAAGAACAAGGCAAGACTGGTTGTTTAAGGGTACACACAAGAAGAAGGAATTGATTACACTGATGTCTTTGCACCAGTAGCAAGACTTGAAGTTGTTAGGATATTCCTAGCGTTTGTTGCATCTAAGGACTTCAAGGTCTACCAACTTGATGTCAGGTGTGTATTTTTATATAGGGTGATTGATAAAGAGATGTATGTCAAACAACTACCTGGCTTTGTAGACCTAGGTAATCCTGATTATGTCTGCAAGCTTGATAAAGCTCTTTATGGGTTGCACCAAGCTCCAATAAAGTGGTATGAGACACTATCTCAGTATCTCTGTCAACATGGCTACAAGAGGGGTAATATAGATGGAACTCTCTTTATCAAAGGAACAGGAAATGACTTGATGCTGGTTCAAGTATATGTAGATGACATTATCTTTGGGTCATTTAATCTAAAGCTCTGTAAAGAATTTAAGAAGCTGATAAAGAATAGATTTGAAACGACTGCCATGGGGAAAATCCATTTCTTTCTAGGAATTCAAGTGAAGCAAGTTGACAATGGCATCTTCATAAGTGAGTCAAAGTATGTACTTGACATACTTACAAGATTCAACATGACTGAATGTAAGGTTGTAAAGACACCTATAGCTAGAAACCACTCACTTGGACCTGATATTGAGGAGGAGTGTGTAGATGAACATCTTTACAGGGCTATGATTGGGTCTCTTATGTATCTTACAGCCAGTAGGCCTGATCATGTTTGCTACATGCATATGTGTAAGATATCAAGCTAACCCCAAGATGTCACACTTGGTTGTTGTCAAAAGAATTCTTAAATATCTCAAAGGTGCTCCAAAGCTAGGCCTTTGGTATCCAAAGAATTCTAACTTTAATTTGTATGCTTATACAGATAGTGATTATAGTGGCTGCAACATGACTACAAAGTCCACATCTAGGGTATGTCAATTCTTTGGTGGAATGATAATCTCATGGCAATACAAGAAACAATCTTATGTATCGGCATCAACTGTTGAAGCTGAATACATTACTGCTGCAAGTTGCTGTGCTCAAGTACTTTGGATTCATAATCAGATGCTAGACTATGAATACAACTTCAAAGAGACTCCCATCCATATAGACAACAACAATGCTATCTCTATCACAGAGAACCCTGTGCAGCACTCAAGGGCAAAGCACATCAACATCAGGTACCATATAACTAGAGACAATCTTGAATAAGGTTGATAAAACTAATCAAGGTTAACACAAACGAACAATATGCTGATTTGTTCATAAAGGCTTTTGATGAACAGAGATTTAAATATCTTATATCATCTAATGGGATGATTAATCTTGAATACATTTTCTTAAAACTTAATCTATATTATTTCTAAAAGTAAATGTGTGTCCTAAGTTGTCTAATTTATCAGCTACATAAGCCTAGTTTATCTTGGAAGAAATCTTTTTCAAATGATATTCCTTAGCATTTTGAAAAATTACCAAGTATATTTTCTTTCGGAAGACACTAACATTACCTTCGGAAGAATTTTAAGACTACAAATCACATAATTACTTAAAAGAAATTTACCTTCGGAATAAATGCAATATTTCTTCCAAATCCAAAATTATGCTTTTAAGTACTTATGTGTATTTGAAGAACAATTTCTTCCGAAAGCAATTATGTCTCAGAAGATTAATTCTCTTTTAGAATAAAACTTTCAGCTCTTAATATATTCTGAAACCAAATACTCTTTGGAAGAAAAAATGCTACAAGTAATTTTTCTTCCGAGGCCATTTTTCACTAAGCTTAGAAATATCTTCCGAAGACAAATTACCTTCGGAAGATTTTCAACTTCCAGAAAACTAGCTTTTTGGGCACTTTATCAGAGGTGGGTACGACATTCGGACTTCAAAGTTTATCCTTTTGCATTAACTTTGTCTCAAGTCCATTTCATATAAATATACCCAACGATTCCCCCTCTTTCACTATCTTCTTCATCTGCAACCTTTCTAAACCTAAATTCCCATTCACCAACTTTGTTCTTACCTTTCTTCACCTCCAAGGTACCACAAATGGCCAACCTTGACCGCAGAAACCAACCAGATTTCTCCATGCAGCTTCATAGGCAAGACAATCAGGTTGCTCTGTTAAACTCCGAGAAAGATCCAAGTTTCTCAGAGGTTTGTCGCTTTCTTTCTCTGTCTAACTACTTCACCTCCCTCACCATTGATCCTTCACTCTATGAGGATCAACTTTGGAATTTTAGAGGACCTACCAAGAGGTCACTATGGATGGGGAGAAGGCAGTGTTAGCCATAGTGTAAGGAAGGACAATCTTCATCACTCCAGCTTCTATAAACTCTCATCTACAATTGGATAATACAAAAGGTAAATTGTCCTTCCCAAAATCTGTATTAAACCACTCCTTTGAGCAGATGGGTTATGAAGGTGACTTCTCAGTCAGAACCTTCAAGAAAGGAAAGGTTTCCTCTCAGTGGAAGTAGCTCCTCCATGTCATTATCGACAGCATGTCTAACAAGCATGGAGGTTGGGACCAAATTCCAGAAGACCTCTCTTTCATAGTCCATGGGATGGTTTATGGGGTCAAGTAAAGGTATTCATAATTTGTGTACAATAATTTGCTTGCAAACTTAGACTCCTTAGAATATTATATGATCCCTAGATCTGTCCAGCAAATTCTCAACTGTCAACTAGGCTCACAGTTGAGGGGGACATGTAATGTTCTAAAATTGGGACAGATGAAGCCCAACATCTTTAAGACTATGAGAAAGCCAATTGTTGGCTTCTCAGAGGTAGAAACAGCCTTGATCTTAAAAATATTAGAGCTCATTGCTCAAGGTGACAACCGAGCAGCATCAGCTAGTGTTGAACCAACACCTTCCACTTCACGACCACCCACACAGCCCCAAATAACCCTCACCTACCAAAGAAGATCTTGTAACACCCTGAAAAATTAAAACGAGTCATCAAGGATAATGGGCTTAATTAATGGGTATTTAATAAAGGAAAGAAATGACCATGGGCTAAATTAGCCTTATTGGATAGTAGCCTAAGGGACTAAAGGCCCATAATCAGCCCTTAAGCCACTTAACCAGCCATCCGCTTCCTCATTTGAACCCTAGCCACCCAAATTCGTTGAGAGAGAAAGTAGAGAGAGAAAGTGAAGAAAACTCAAGATTTGGAGCTTAAAAGGTTAAGAGATTGAAGATCTGAGTGTTGGAGCATCAAACCATCAGAAAGGAACAACAAATCTAGGTAAGAATCGGCCTCTAAACCATTCTGTAGATCAAACCCGAATTCTAGGATTTTTGGGTTTTGAAAAGTTGCAAAGAATCGCATAAAGGTCATATTTTTACGTATGAAAACATGTAAAAAGCTTAGATATAGCCTTATGGTTGATAAACTAAGAGATTGGACGTAAAAAGTTAAGATTTTGGGTTAAAAAGGGCTGGTTCATTATTTTTATTCGTCCAGCGAAACTGTAAGCTCGATTAGCGAAACTGTGGACTCATCCAGCGAAACTAAGAGATTTCCCAGCGCTGGTAATTTTGCTAGTGCCCAGGTTGACCTATAGATATTGCGAAACTAGGAAATTCCAACGAAAGTTGGGCGCACCTGACAGCGAAACTATTGTGCGAAACTTCTGGGCCTTGTAGTGTGGATCAACTATCGGGGGTTAGCTACCGCGTTTATGTGTACCGACAGGGATCAACATTCGTTGTCGATCAACAGGGGGCTCTTGCTGTGTGCAATCTCGTTTAAGATGAAGTGGAAGATAATGAAAGAATGAAAGGAAGATAATGAACATGTTTAATGATGCGATACGTCGCAAGAAATGTTATATGTTATGATGTATGCTTGATCACTAAAAGAAAGAAAAGTATATATTTTATTATATTACTTAAAACTAGGATTCACTCAGCAAAGCTGACTTTTATGCATAGTAGTTGACAGGTAAGGGCTGATGCTGAGGATGGCACAAGGATGGAAGCTACTTGGCGCTCAATGAATGGCATCCATGTTTATGAAATCATTTTCTTTTGTTTGAAAAGTACAATGTTTTATTTTATTTGGGAGACAAATGTATGATTACTACATGACCTACAAGTTTCAAATGAATGTTTATTTAATTTCACTGCAATGGTTTGTTTATAAAGTGATTTTATGCTATGATTAACCAACTGTGAGGCTTCCCGGGAATGGGGCCTTACAGATCCAAACGAACCCCTGCACACGTTATTCAACCTGTGCAGGCCCCCATATCACCACCTATATAGGAGGAAGTGGACATTGGAGCTCCCACTTCTCCTGAGGAGCAAACCACTCCTATCTCACAAATGATCAGTCCTGAGGTTCCTCATGCTCAGGCTGATGAGCTCATCACCCAAGAAGACTTAAGCCTTGACTCAAAGTCTCAACACTCTAGTGAACAACCTTCAGGGGAAAGTTACCATCCCCAGCCTCTAGATCTAAACTAGTCAATGCCCAGCCTTGACTTCTATGATGACGAGGATATGGAACTTAGTGCATACCATGAATCTCTCTTCTCTTTCCCCACTTAAAGAGAGATGAGTATTCCTGAGACACCCATATCTTGCCCACATCATCCACTCCCACTGTGATGGATCTTCCAGAACATGTTCAGGAGATCCATATGGAAGAGGCTCTCATTTCTGAAAGTGTTTACATAATTAAGACCTCAACCATGACAACCCAGCCCATTGACACTTCAACTGAAGTTGTCAGTGAGCAGGGGAAAACCAGCAGCCAAGAACAACAAGCTGGTGATGAGGAAGAAGACATAGGTCCAATTATCTCATCCCCCGGTGATTCTTCTACTGAAGATGGAGGGAATCTCATACTAAAAGTGCAAAAACTAACAAAAACATACACCTATTTAGTCTCCAAGGTTAGTCACTTAGAATCTCAAGTGACTACCTTGCAAAGGAGGGTCAATGATCAGCAACTTGAGATTTTTGACCTCAAGGAACAACTAGCTAGGAGACCCTTCAGGAGACTCAACCAAGAACACAAGAACCTAAGGATGTGATAGACTTAACCTCCAGCTCACCTATGCAAGTGGGTGATGCTACCAAAAAGGAGGACGAAGTTGTCACAATCACAGAACCTTAGAGCCTTCTCAGAGTATGGACATTGAGGAATCACCAACCTCACTTGTAATTGTCCACACTCAGCAACCTCCTCAAGTTCACATTGACGTGGACTCTCTCATATAAAGTTTGTTTGAGGAGGGAATACCAAGGGCAATGTCAACCCCACCATATAGAGCTGCAAATGAAATTCAAGGGTGGAGGCATGATGCTGATAGAAGAGCTCTAGTACTGCATAGATTTCAAGGACAGCAAGAGGTCTTAAATTTTCAGACCTTGAACTTCTATGATAGTCTTTCTCTAGTCAATATACCACTAGCCAACCTATCTTAAAATAGGCAGGGACATATTGGCTGAGAAAATAGAAGACAGTATTGTTGAAGAACTCAGCCAAAGAAGAAGACAACTGCAAACAGGTAATGTCATTAGTCAACTAGATGTTAAGGTGGAACCCAAGATTAGCTTCAAAGGGAAAACCCTAACTGAAGGCCCAGTGACAGAGCCTGTGAACATTGTCATAGAAACAACTACTTCAACATCTTTTACCCTCAGTGATGTATCAATTGGTGAAGGTGCTTCACAACCTCTCTCTAGCCTGAGCTTGACTTCACTTCTTCCCCTCTCATATGAATATATCAAATTTGAGTATCTTAAGCAGCTGGAACAACATTTTATAAATGAACAGAAGGCTGCTAAGAGAAAGCTGTGGGAAGAAGCTGCAAAGTCAAGAGCCATCATCTAAAAGAGTCAAAAGAAGTCTGTTGACAGACAAAGGATGATGAGCTTCTTGAAGCTGTATGGATTCTCCGGAAGGAGGTTTGGTCCAATGTCTCTATCCACTATCGATGAGCATATTAGAGTGATCAAGCGTAAGATTAAAAAGGGAGGGCTTGTGGACTTGCATTCTCCACCAAGCAAAACTCCTCCTGAGGTAGAGGTTAAGGTTAAACCAACATAGACAACATAACGTGGACCTTCAGCTGCATCTCAGTCAACGTCATCTTCTTTCCACAGCAGTGTTGTACTCCTTCTCCTTCTGCACCTGTAAGGGAAGAGGACCCAACTGAGAGAGGCACAACAGAACAACCTGGTACTCAAGACCAGCCCTCTCAGTTAAATACTCTTAAGAGGAAGAAAAGGATGGCCATAAAGAGAGTATCTAAGAAGACAAAGGTATCCACTTGCAAACCTCAGGATGAGTCAGAGCATCCTAAGGAAGTGCAACAAGAGGCTTCTCAACCAACTCTTACTCAAGTATAACCTCTTGCAGCTGGAAGACCCATATTGTCTTGGACCTTTTCTACTAATCCAGACAGACGGTATATCATCAGAGATCAAGGTGGTCAAGATGTCTACTTCTGGCAGGACATGCTTGATCTACCTCTGCATGATCTCCATGACATGAGAAGGTACTATGAGAGTCTGAAGGATCCTGACCAAATGATGAAGAAAGGAATGGCCTTGATCCTAATAAGGACTATCAAATAAGGAAAAATCTTCTCTGTTTTGGTACCATTAGATTAGGGGGAGTTTGTAAGGTTTTATATAAAGGCTTATGCAACCAAAGCAACCAAAGGCTTCCTGCATGCATGCACTCAGTGGCAAGTAGAAGCTGCTCCGGAAGTTTTATACTTTGAACAACAATTATTCTAAGTAAAAAATCTTCCAAAGCCAAAGTTGCTCCAGAAGCTTTATACTCTGCACAAGAATTATTCTAGGTATAAAATCTTCTGAAGCTAAAGGCTAAATCGTCTGAAACCAAAGATGAAGTCTTTCGTAGCTTCAAAGACAAAGTCTTCCGAAGCCAAATGAAGTGAAGACTGAAATCTTCCGAAGACTTAGAAGAACATGCTTTTCTCCGATATACTTTTGCATAAAGCTGGCCCACTTTCCGCTGCAACTCTGAAGACTCACCAACTTGCATGAGTTGGTGAAAAGGTCCATGCTTTTACAACTGTACATTGAGGTCTTGGTTTGTAACTTTCTACTTTATAAACATTTATCCTTTTTGTAATATATTATGATGTGAGCTATGGCATGTCATAGTCACTAATCAAAAGGCAATCTGCCTTTCAACTCTACATTGATTTTGTTGTCTTTTAATGTTCCAACTGGCTTTCCAAGTATGGCCAGTTGTAGGATGTAGTATAAAGTATCTCAGGATCTTGTAATTTATTTAACACTTATGCATTGTAACTCTTGTAAGAGAACTTGAGATTGATATACAACATTCTTGAAAATCATATATATTGTTCTTGAGTTTTGTCTCATTGTTATTTGTATTCTTTGCATCTTGTTCTTAAATCCGGATCCCTATTTAAACTGTTAAGTGTTCTAACACTCTCCTCATTATGAGACGGATTGTATTGAACACCCCTTAACCGTCCTGCAGTGTCTCATACCACTTACTTGGAGCTTGGTGCAGCCTATAAAGAGCTTTATCAAGCTTGCAAACATAATCAGATGATCTGATTCTGTAAAGCCAGGTGGTTGTTTGACATACACCTCCTCATCAATCACCCCATACAAGAAAACACACTTGACATCAAGTTGGTAGACCTTGAAATCCTTGGATACAACAACAGCAAAGAATATCCTAATAGCTTCAAGTCTTGTCACCGGAGCAAAAACATCTATAGTCAATCCCCTCTTCTGGTGTGTATCCTTGAACAACTAGTCTAGCCTTCTTATTGATGACAAGTCCTCTATCATCCTTCTTGTTCCTAAATACCCATTTAGTACCTATGGTGGTCTTCCCTTAAGAAACAGGACATAATTTCCAAACCTTTTGTCTTTTGAATTGAAGCAGTTCCTCCTGGATTACTTCAACCCAACTACCATCCTTCAAAGCTTCAACTTTCTTGGGCTCTACCTGGGACAAGAAACAAAAGTATAGACAAATATTTCTGTCATGGGTTTGTCCTCTTATTCTCACCCCTATGTCAACATCTCCAATATTATTTGTGTTGGGATATGATTTATGGATTCTTAGTTAAGGAATCATAGCAAGTTGATTTGACAAATCCAAATTAGTGAAATTCAGATCTAGCAATGAAGTGTCATCCACCATGTCAACACACTTATCAAGAGAAGCTTGATCTAATGAGTGTGTGACATCATTGATGTTGTCTTCTATGGAGTGGTTATCAGCATCAACAAATTCTTGATCACTATCACCACCTTTATTTCCTCCTACATTAGATGTTACTTCATTTGATTTTTATGCCTTTGAGCTGGAATTTGTAGGCGCCTCATATGTATCAGCTGAATTTGTCAAGGTGGTGAGGATAGGAACTCCATCTGCAAGGTTAGTTACCACTGGAGCTGAAGTAGTTTTCTTGCTTGCTCTTCTCAGCTTAAATCTTGGGTTCGAAACTCCTGTTAATAGGTACCTATAGATCCTGAAACACTCTCATATGATTTGTTAAAATAGTTGGTAACTAAATTAAGATCAAACAGCCAATCAGGACCAGAACCTTTCACACTAGGAGTGTGCTCATTGAAGGTCACATTGGCTGACTCTTCAACTACTCTAGTTCTAAGATTGTATACTCTATAAGCCTTAGCTTAGGAAGAGTATCTAATAAAATGTCCATCATCTGATTTCTTAGCAAATTTGGCTACTTGATCTTTGATATTCAATATGGTGCAAGGACATCTAAATTATCTGAGAAAACCAATGAAAGATCTCTTTTTATGTCATAGCTCATAAGGAGTCTACCATTAGTCTTAACTACTAAAACTTTGTTCTGCATATAGCAGGTAGTATTGAATGCCTTTGCCCATAAGGTGATGGGCAGTTTAGAGTCAGTAACACCATATTATTGAGGAGTCTTGGGAGCATTATATTGTCTTGTAATACCCTTTTCATCAAAATGTCTCAAGGATTTGGTTCTTAAATTCAGTTCCTTGATCATATCTTATGGTCATGACCTTGTGATCATATTTATTTTAATTTTCAGAATGAAGTTTTTCAAGATCTCAGGAGTCTCATCCTTAGTTCTAAGGAAGAAGACCCAAGTGAAAGTTCTCCTGAAAAGGATGTGCCCTGTAAATCCATCTTGTACCTGTTTCATTTTTTAGGGGCTCTAAGCAGGATATGCCCTTGAGGAATGACCACCCCGGGTTTGAAAACAATGCACTCATGCTCAGTGAATAGCATATTGTATCTCTGATCATAAAATAAGGATACACTCAGGAGATTGTACCCCAGCTCAATGTTGAGCTTACCATTTGTGACCTTGCCCCTTCCAATAATGTAACCACCTAAATCTCCAATAGAAGCAACTGGTCCTCCATTAATTTTCTTAAAGTTTTAAAGCAAAGAGCC
>BJCN01166725.1:0-10869 GCA_018326445.1 Flaveria brownii
TACTCAGTCAGATCTTACGCAGACAGCGCAATCAAACAACCCCTAATTCTTTTACATTTATATGAGGATTGAGGACTACCTTGAGCTAGGGCGGGATTTGTACTTTACTTGATTTTTTTCGTAGCATGTATTTTTTAACTAAAAACTAGTTTGTATTTCACGTGATTCCAACAGTTATATAGTTAATATTGATCTTGTATCGAACACAGATCATCTACATATTTATTGTTTTGTAATTGAACAAGATGATGGATATGAGACAAAGTACATGATGAATATAGCTTTAAGTGGATCATACCTATGAAGCAATTGAAATAAAGATGATGAATGAAACCACCAAACTTAACAAATTCACCCACTAACTAATGTATCCATCATGTACCCACCAAACTACCCCTTTCAACACTGCAAATTAAACTTGCTTTCAAAACCTCATAATCACTTTCAACTCAAATCAAAGATTAATCAAGTGATTACAAGCTTTCTATTTACTTTCTTACATCACTCTCTTTTTCTTTATCATTTCTGTTACTAGAAAAAGGATTTTATTAAAAGAAATATAAAAACATCTCTAACTTCAATTCTTTCATTGGATTCGAGATGTACCGATGATCAGCCGCTTACGCGGCGGCTCATGAGCTTCTCCTCCTCAGTGAGAGCATGGCGGAAATGACAGCGATGACCATACGGGCACGGGTCACCCGCAAGGACCATTCGGCAAACTTCGGTTTTGTAGCGTGGGTGGCGTATCACCGGGCGAAGCTCCTCAATGCCATGTGCAAATTGACAGTGATCGCCGTACGGGCACGCCCCGGTTTGTTCCCATTTGTTGCATAACTCAGTCTTTGTCATACCTTGGTTGTATACCTTGAGCTCCAAGGGTTGTTCCTCTTTCTTCCCACGCACATACACCTTTTGCTGATTGATTTTGAGCATAAAAACATTGACAAATTACAAGAATGAAAAACATAATGTTAATTTCTTGATGAACAAGTAACTAGTTTCTTGCACTTCAAGTTATTAAAATTTCAAGCACAAATTTGGTGCTTACTGTGTCAGAAGCGAGTTTGACCCGATCCACAACCCGTGCCCGACCCGCAGCACCATCACCGGGTGGAACCGTCTTCAAGTATCCATTAGATCTGACAGAAATACTCTTGGGCAATTTAACCCGCTCCGGATCCATTTTCTTAATAGGATCCACGTTCTCCACTCCACGAGCCGATCGTTTGTCAGTCACCGGCGTTCCTTTTTCTCCAATCCTCATCCGAGCGAAACGATTGACAATCGACGGAAACACAGATGTAGCATCAGCGTAATTCTGTGGAGAAGAAACCGAACCCGAAGCTGAAGCTGTAGCTGAAGAAGCTGCGTGTTGTTGTAATTGAGATAGCTGCTTATTGAGTTCCGAATTCGCCATTTGAAGGTTGACGTTCTCTTGCCGGAGAGATTCGGCTTCTTTGGCAGTGAGACGGAGGTTACTGAGGCACCAGTTACGTCGGTCAATTAGGTCTTGAAACGGTGCGAAATCGAGCGAGTGCCTACGGCTGTAATCGAGGACGCTCGGTGGTAGTGG
This sequence comes from Flaveria brownii, assembly GCA_018326445.1. Lineage (NCBI taxonomy): Eukaryota > Viridiplantae > Streptophyta > Magnoliopsida > Asterales > Asteraceae > Flaveria > Flaveria brownii. The sequence continues at coordinate 1,577 of BJCN01166725.1, forward strand.
TAAGGTTGTTGTGGTTGGAGTTGCCGAGAAGAGGTGTGGTGAAGTAGTGGTAGGGAAGATCGATGAGTAGAGAGTTATGTCAAAATCATCATACGCACCACCGTTCGATTGGTGGATGAACGAAGACCACAGTTTACTGTCTTCGTCGCCACTGTAAGGGAAATCGGTGTAACTCTGCATTTTCTCAATAAGTCGTTCTGCAAATAAACAAAATCAACGATTCAATGTATATACTCCGTCAATCGCTCATAAAGTTCGCATCAAGCACATCAACACGAACTATAACACACATAAACACATGCAGATCAATAGCTCATCGAGAAGAATCACCAGCGCAGCACAAAATAGATCAGATCATCAGATCTCGAGTTAGTTTCTCAGTTCGAACGTACAGAAACTAGCTACAACTGATCTAATTACAATCAACAACGATTACTAGCGAAGATTATCACATTTCATCAGCCTAATCACATCAATTTGTCAATAAAAATGCAGAAAATTAAAGCAAACGGTTATACTTGAAATCAATCTAATATTCGAAATGTAAACGAATAAGCTGATGATTGAAATGAACTTACAGCGTTTCTACAGTGAATTATTGCTTGATTCTCGATTGAATAATCGAAAATTATCTATAAATTGTTGATTAATCTAGAGCGAGAGAGTGAGCCATTAGAGAGAGAGAGAGAGAGATGATACATGATGAACTACGTGCTTGTTGAAAGGTGTTATATGTAATCTAAATCCGTTATAACGTAACGGAATGCATCCAACGAGATATTGTAATTTTCCCATCTTGTCCTCGTAGATTTTGATTGTATAACGAATTGAAAGGGGTGTTTTAGTAAATTCGGATCTCTGAAGTTGTTGCACAGGTGGTTTTCAATTGCACTAGTTGACGTCCTCGTTCTCGTGTTGATTTCCCATGCCACCATGTGATTTTTTGGCGGGAAATATAACTTAAAGTACACGTAGGCATGTAACATTTGATCTTTTATTATTTATTTTTTGGCACTATTATTAACTTAAACAACACGTACTTGAGCATGTACGTTGTTACGGAGGGGGCGGGAGCTAATGGTGAGTGTGAACATTGTCACGCCCCCTTAATATTATGAAAATATATCATCGCTTGGTGAATATGTCAAAGAACTCTAGTTGCGCTACAACTAATCGTTATTTTGTTGCGATGAATAGAAAATTATAATTATTTAAAAGTCAGCCCAAGCTTATTATATCAACTTAGTATTTATTTTCTTTCAAAGAAATCTTAGAGATTGATGATTGTCTAATAAAAGTACATTACTAATTTACAAGAAAACCCACAATAACATTTGATCAGAGATAGTTGAACATATTGCCAAATTTTACATGTCTAATCTAGATGAGTAGTTGTATTTTTTTTAAACTATTTCTTTTTTAGTCTTGTGCTTTTAAAATTAGTGAAATGTTTGTTTACTTAGAACTTCTTTTTTTTTCTTTTTTAGCTTTTTATAATAAATTTATAATTTTTATAATGTTTGATAGTATAAAATTAATGTTTGTTCATATGATTTTTACTGATTAAAATATTTGATTGTTCAAAATCTACCTATTTTAATAAAAAGATAACTACAGATGCCACATGTCAACATCATATTCATTCTTAATAAAATTTTCCCGCTTATCTCTTCTATTAAATAACTTTATTAATTACTTATTATATTATTTAGTTCTTTTTCTAATTAAAATTTATTTTTAAAAAATTAAGAAATATATATATTTTAATGTTTATTTCTAGAGAAACAAATTTTTATAAAATTTTTTCTCAGCATCATATTTTTTAAAACACAAAATATTTTAAAAATGATATTTTTAACATGTTTTGTTTTGAAACGAAATATTTAATTTATTTTTTGAAAAAAAGAAAAAAGTTAAAAAACAAAATTTTAAAAAGTTGATATAATTATTTTATTACTTATAGTCTTTACTCATACATAATTTAAATCATATATTATTTTATAATTAAAAAAACTTATCCTATTTAATATTTTATTTATTCAACCCGTGTAATACACAAGCTTACTAAAACTAATTGTTAATATTTTGTTTATTCAGTTGTCACTAATAACATATAATCATAACTAACTCGAAGTGGACAAATAATGTGGAAAGAGTATGAACATTGCTTTACATAAACTATCATATACTTGCTTAATTGAGACCCTACAAAAATAATTTGTATTCATTAGTATATGTCATATGTTATGTTTGTAATATAACTACATAATTTATTTATTAACACCTACTTATTATTTAATCTTGTGTTTATAAGAATTTGAAGCTATACTACATTTGTGAGAGACAATAATCAATAACATCAATTTATGAACCACTACGTAATTATCTAAATGATAATCTATCGTATTATTAGTTGTTTGTTTCATTGTTTATTATGCTTGTTGAGTTACTATGCATAAACACTAGCATTTGACAATATTGTATAATACAAATGACGTCAAGTTTTTACATTAAAACCTGTCAACCACTCAACCTTTCAAAAAAAAAGAACTTCATACAACATCCATATATTTATACAGCTTCTTATACTAACTCAAAAAACAAAAAAAAAAAAAATAGAAATGATGAAATGTCATTTAACACTTTGAGCGTTCAACAAGTTGTTATTTTACAAAATAAGTTTAATTTTATCGTTTAAAAATATTAACATTATATGCCATATATTTATTTTTTTCTCTCAAAATTAGTATAAGACTTTCTATAAAGTAGTTTTGATAACTTCAACTATATCAACACCTCAACCTGTTACCATGCATGTTTATTATTTGTAGTGTAGCTCATTTGCATCAATTAAAAAACATAATTTAAAATCTTATAATTATAAATAGTGACATGTGTGATGAAAAATGCTTCATTTAGAAGTTTAGCTGAATGATTCATTAGTTGGAGGTGTTGATTTCTAGCTTTGAATTCAAAGGTTTGCTTCTTTAATACAACTCTTAACAAACTCTTATCATCTTCCCATTCATATGTTGCTATCAATTCTAAAATCCATTTGTTTGGTGTGTATAATATATACCCCACACTTGATTCCCACATTTCTTCACCTCCCAAACACTCCCATTACATAATCACTCTTATGTGAGAATTAGGTCCCATTTATCTAAAATTAAGTTAATTTGACCAATAATTATGTGTACTTATTCTAAAATTGTTTAGTTAATAATAATAACTTTTAAGAGAGACAATTAGGATCCATTCATATGTAACCTCTTATACGCACATGCATTTTAAATTTTATATGGTATGATGTATTATCTAAACAATTTATCTTTTAGTAGCATTTCAATATCTAATTTAACTATCTATGTATTTTAAAGCGTACACCAAAGTGCTTGTGGCTTGAGGCATCGTTATGTGTAGTAATTGTGTTTGTTTTAAATCATGGAGAGTTATAGTCGATCCTATAAAGAATATTAGCATAAATTTAGGAATAAGTTTAAAAAGTGTGTGAGTTAGTCGTTCTAAATAAATATAAAGATACTAAAAGATTTGCATTCAAATCACTAGTGTTTACATGTTTTACAACTCGATTGTTTTATTTTGACGCCTACTTTATCAAGTTGATAGGAAAAAAAATAAATTCCGTATAAAATCAATCGACATATTTCAATATCTTGAAATATTTGTAACATAACAATATTCCTTTTTTCTAAAAAAAACATACTTATGAAATATATTAGTTTACAACTCATATTATAGGTCTCTTTTGTTTCCGAAGAATCACTATAATTTTCATTTTTAAAGTGCATATAAACAGAAAAAAAGTTACTTTACCCATGGTGTTTTAAACAGTCTCATGAGTCATGACATACCAAACAGAGGAAAACAACATGGTAACAAGCTTACCCCCACAACCTTGTGTAGATGTGTGTTTTAAGCCATTAAAAATAAATATATTAAAAAAAATATTACAATAATTATATTTATATACAGTATTTATATTTACATAATTATATCATTAAATATGTTTATAAAAACATACGTATAAAACATAACTTAAACAATCGTGTTGCAGAATAACACTCGGCGATAGACTTTTTGGGAACAAGATTAATAGTTAATCATCGTGATCATAACAACAAAACTTCAGCCATGTTCATGGAGTAATTACAGTTGACTATGATCTACAACAAACAGTGAACTACAAGTTTAATTCAACTTTCAAAAACTTCTTGTAACAGAACCATGGCTTTCAAACTTCCAACTTTGTGATTTTGTTCGCTTTCGCGTGTCGGATCGCGCCTTTCTGTAGCCACATTGGGCTTGTTTTGAATCTTCCCTGATAAACTCAAAACACAACAAAAGTTAACACAACTTATAACAGAAATGAACATAAATCTATAAACATAATAACAGTTGCATACATATGAATGCCCTTCTTTTCTTCCAATGTTGTGGACTCATCGCGGTCCAATGATCCACACGATGGTGAAGTCCCACTGTCAATGCACGCAGTACCACTGCTTTCAGCACTAAAGCGCGAGTGTGAGAATGGCATGGGTTGAGAAGCGTAGCGCGCTTTCTTTGGCGATGACTCGGAGTTGGTCACGAGAGTGGTGATGGAGTTGTTATTCTGCCACAATCAAGATGTAAATAGATGAAATGAAGCATAATGTAACATGATATATTACCTCTAGTGCACTTAATTATTACCTGATCCACTCTTGTGGGCTCTGGTTCGATATGAAAGAGTTCTTCGAAATTTTTAAAAGTGAGATCGATATCGGGTATGTTCAAATCATCCAAGCATGATGGTTCTTCACATACGCCGAGATCTTGCATATTTTGAGACCAAAGCTACGCAGAAATTTGAATACGAATTAGAGGTGTACATGGTCCGGTCGGGTTCTAAATAAAAAAACGGAAGCCTAGTCCTTGGTAGTAACAAGTACAACCGTATGGCTTATAGTTGCAGTCAATTATCAATGCTAGAAAAAGAATTTTCACCAATGAAATCAGGACGTACAAAAAACTAAAAGAAAAATGAATTTTTTTAAAGCTTGTGTTTAATCTGTTAGTATTAGAACATTAATAGTCTATTCTTTATATATTTATGAGTATGTTTTATATATTATAAAAAATGTTTATAAGTGATTTGTTAGTGAAGGATATAAACTTTCCATCTTTATATTCCTATAAAACAATGTTCAACTTTATTAATCTTTTAATATTTGTTAAAAGTAGTTGAGAGTAGAGGAGAGAAAAAAATATAATAATAATGTTATAAAAAATATTATTTAATTATAAGAGAAAGAGGAAAAAAAGTAGTGATTTTTAATGTAATTATAAATATTGATCTATATGTGTTGGTGAAAGTCTAATCAGTAGTATATATATTTAAATAAATAATTAAAGTAATTGTTAATTGTACTTTCTATAGTCACTAATATTTCGCTAAATAAGTTAATAATATACTTCTGAAGATTATAAAACTAAATTTTATCTACAAGGGTAAAGTTTTCGAAATACTCTTAGTATTTTAATATTATAAAAAGTAAAAGTAAAATAATAATAATAATAATTGAATCAGTATGAAAAATGAAACAATGCTAGTAAAAAAAATACATGTTCAAATGTCCAATGTAATTTCTTTAGGGAAATGGGTTAATCAGGCCAGGATTTAAGTTGAATTAGGACTTAACCGTGATCAAGCGAGTCTTTCGACTAAAGTACAACTAAATGACTAATGGGTTTATGTTTGGGCCGCCATGACCTGTATTATACCATTATTCATCTACATGGTGGAAAGAAAGTGGTGTGATGTACTAATATGTATGCTTGTTAAAAAGAAAACAGTCATTGACCTAGCGGTTTCAGGTTAAAGATTATGACAGATAATTGATAGGCTGGATTCATGTAATCTTGATTCTTGAGTGTGTTTATTATTTTTCACCTCAAAAATAATTAGTGAATTACACATATAGTCCGCTTGGTTTAACTCTATTCACATCTTTAGTGTAAGTTTAAAAAGTTCTCTATTTATGTTATATGACTTTCGCTTGATGACAAGTTTGAAGTCAAATCTTAACTTCCATTGAAATCTCCCTTAAAATTGAATTTGACTAAAATACCCTTCTGTGAGACTATTAAATATTAATGTTGCACCATATATAGTATCCTATTTTCTTTCAAACGCATAACTTTAGATAATAAATGGACTAAAACAAGCATAGGAATGGTGAAACCTGGCCGCTCGGAACCCGACTTTTGTATTGCCAAAACGGGTCTCCTTGGAGGTTAGTTTCATTGGTTTCAGATTCTAAATAGTCCAATTGTGTGAAAGGTGACGAACAAGGATCTAGAATTAGCTCGTGGTGATCAGTATGCCCTTCATCAAGCCTAAATTGCTGAGAGGATAGATCGACATTGTTCTGATTCATTTTGTGTTCTTCGCAACGTATTACCGATGGAATATGATCAACATCAATTGTTTGAACTTGTAATAAATCAACAAGTTGTTGTAGAATGGGTGCTTGCATACCACCATATGTATCCTAGTGGCAAAAAGTTTAACAAAGCACCACTTTAGTACATGTGAAATTACCATACTAACCTTTAATAATAATAAACATCACAATATTTATGTAACATCCCAAAAATATAACATACCTTAACAACACTTGTGTTTGAAGAGGCACATGAGCTCGAACCAAATTTAGGGTCAAGAATGCCACTACCATTATCAAACCGGTTCAAGTCAAAACCCCATAAGGCCCCTAAATCACGGGCCGATGGGCAGCCAGCGTAACTACTGATGACCCTTTTCATATGCTGAGAAGAAGCATCGTGTTGGCTAAGGTCACAACCGCGACACATGAACTTCTGATGATCATAACATCGGACATAGGTTGGGCGCCGTCTGCAAATGTCACAAATGAGGGTCCTATGATGGCGTTTCGACAGAGGATTGGCTGTGTGAACCTTAGTATCACATGAAAGACAAAGATAGGCTGCGTCCGCCTTACAGTAAACAACTGATCTTGAATTCACACAGAATTCACAATATCTATCCATGACAAGTCACCTGAAACAAATATACACCTTGACTTTTTTTGGTCAAAAATGGCATTTTGGAAAACAAAGGCACTGGTTTATTATACATAAGTTTAACAAATTAATTATAAGTTTTGTTGGAGCATAAAAATGTTCAATTTATATCCCTTTGAACAGCAATATTTTATTTTAAATCTTAAACACTTTGTTTTTGACTTTTTTCTAGTCAACTGTTCCAAATTCTGGTACACTAGTCAATAACCAGATTGTCTTGGCAAGATCGAGATATGTCGCTTATTAACTAACATAAAATCGAGATCTCACGCTAATTAACTAACATAATATCAAGATCTTGCGCTAATTAACCGGCATGATCATTTGTTAATTCAGAATCACAATAATTCAAACAAAATTACGCGATATTTGGAACCAAAACACGCAGTTACAGGAGCTCTCTGAACTACGACTTTAAACATCAAGCTCCAAGATTAAAAAAATGGATCAAAAACCAATATACCCAAGTGAAAAAGGTGATCTTTTTATATTTTAATCAATCAAATCAACATCCAAACAAACTAACCAGCTATATCTTCGACTTTCGAATTCCAGAAGTTGAAAGAATCGCGCAGAGATGTGCAGTTTCTTGATCAACAACAAGGTGTTGCAGGTGTTTCCAAACCTGCAACTTCAATGGCAACACTCAAAGATCCAAGGATGAATCAATACAGATCAGTACCCAATTTTGCAAATTGATCATAAGATATTGATGATTAAATTCAAAGAAATCAAACCTGCAATTAGCTTTTAAAACAAGAGGATAAAGTTCAGTATGTTGATGATGATGATGATCATGCACCATTGGCTTTGAGCTTCTCTCACATGCTCACAGAAACTGAGAGAAAGATTGTTATCTATCCATCTATCCAACGATAGATGACTATCCAAAGTTGAAAATTTTCAATCCAGAGCATTGTAGAAACTTGATAAGGAATGTACAAGTCGTTTATGAAGTGGTGGTGTGGAGTTTTGAATTTAGGCTCTGGGAAAAAGGAATGACCCTATCTTGCCTAAGCTTTTTTGGGCTGACGTGTCGGACCTTTTATGACGTGGTCCTTGCCATGTAAGATACAATTGTGGGACCAGCTGGCATTATCTAGCGCACGTGCTTGGTCCATGTATGGAGCGAATAGAAGGTTGCCACGTGGGATGGGAAATTTAATTTGGGACCAAATTAGCTGTATTTTATTAAATCTAAAATATACTTAATAACCAATGTTTTCAGAACCGGATTGGACGTTGAATCGGACGGCTTACTGGTTTGGTGCTCGGACCGGATTTAAGAAACGGATGACGTCATACTTATATATATAGTATTTATATATATACTTATATATTATATATATAGTTTTTTATATAATCAAATATATATATAATCAAATATAAGTAATTTATATATGATTTATATATGTATTTTATAGTTATATATAAAATTTAAGTATATTTGTATATCTAACACACTAATTTATGGTTCAACACCTCGTTTTTACTAAAAAAAAAACCCGGTCCGAATCGGTCCGGTTTTCCGGTCCGACCACCGGTTTTCCGGTCGGTTCGACCACTAAAAAACGATCCATACCTGACCGAACCGGCCACCAGACCGATCTAGGGGTGTTGATCGGGTTAGTTAATCGGGTCTCGGGTTAATCGGTTTGGATTATTCGGGTTTTTTAACATTGAAAGTCTACCCGAAACCCGACCCGAATAACAATCGGTCTAATCGGTTTCGGGTTGTTCGGGGGGTTGATCGGGTAGGGTTTCGGGAATTAAACAATAGACTTAATTTAATAGATTTTAGTGAGTTTTCATTTAAAATCTTATAAAACTAGTGAACTTAAATTAGTTTGCTTCAATAATTTATAAAATGTGCTTAAATATATATTTATACACAAACAATTTAATCAATTTGGACAATCTAAACAAGTGTATATATATAATTTACTTAATTATAATATGGATTGATCGGGTTATTCGAATTTCGGGTTAATCGGTTTGGGTTATTCGGGTTTTTGAGGTTTGAAACTTTATCCAAAACCCGACCCGAATAAGAATCGGTTTGGGTTATTCGGGTCGGGTTTCTTCGGGTACAGGTGAGATCGGGTCGGGCGGGTTAATTGGGTACGGATAAAATCGACGGGCCTAGACCGATCCCCGGTCGAACCGGTCGGACCGGCGGGTTC